>MU172376.1:28203-67445 GCA_016695485.1 Suillus hirtellus | reverse complement strand
GTTCTCCATGTATTTTCCAAGCACGGAGTTCCATCCCATGTCACTTCGGACCAAGGAACAGAATTCGTATCGCATTTCTTCCGGTCCTTAGGAAAAGCACTAGATATGGTCCTCCACTTCACGTCCGGATATCATCTGGAAGGAGACGGACAGATGGAACGAGCCAACCAAACCCTCAAACAATATCTCCGGATATACTGCAATTACCAGCAGGATAACTGGTCGGAACTACTTCCTTTGGCAGAATTTGCTTATAATAATGCTCCGAGTGCTACAACTGGAGTATCACCCTTCTTCGCCAACAAAGGATACCATCCGAACCTATCCGTCCATCCGGAACGTGATCTTTCATCCGCCCACGCACGAGAATATGCAATTGACCTTGACGATCTTCATCAGTTCCTCCAAGAAGAGATGTCCCATGCACAAGACAGATATCAAGGACCTGCGGACGCTAAACGAAAACCCGCTCCGGACCTGAAAATCGGAGATCAGGTCTTTGTCAAAGCAAAGTACTTCCGGTCCACTCGTCCGTCGAAGAAACTCTCGGAAAAGAACTTAGGTCCGTTCGAAATCATAGCTCGTCCGGGTACGCACTCCTTCACCGTCCGACTTCCAGATTCCATGCATTCCGTACATCCGGTTTTCCATGTCTCTCAACTAGAACCAGCAACCCCCAACACCATTCCTAATCGTATCCAACCCCCTCCGCCTCCGATCGAAGTCGACGGAGAACCCGAATATGAGATATCCAAAGTTTTAGACTCAAAGTTAGACCGTCGGAGAAAGCATTGTCAACTCCTATACCTCGTCCGATGGTCCGGATATGAAGGAACGGACGAGGAAACATCATGGCTACTTGCTACGGAACTCGGAAACGCATCCGAATTAGTTTCGGACTTTCACGCTGCATATCCAAACAAACCTGGTCCTATTCAACTCTGAAGTACATGATATGCATAGCGAAAATACAAGTACACTAAGGGGAGAAGCAGAGAAACGGACCAGAACAATCCTACAACTCCATAGATCCATCCGCCTCTCCGGATCCGCCCCCATCACTTCCGGATGCCTTTTCCATCACCTCATCCTCCCCCTCCGGATCCGGAGTCTTCTTCTCGTCCTTCTGAAGCTTTCTGAACAGCATGGCTTGGAATTCCCTCTGCTGCTGAAGGAAAAGCTCGAGTCTGGACGCCATCCGGTCCGCTGCAGCCCTGCTGCCTTCCGCCGCCTCGATGCTCCTCTCCAGCAAAGTATTCGTCCGAGCCAGCTCCGCCACTATGTTGTTGGCCGCTGCCACCCAAGCCTGGTCGTCGTACTCCATCTCCACCTCTTCTGGATCCGCCAGAGTTGGACTCTTCTGGTGTTTCTTACCTTTGCCCTTCGGAGATGGAGATCCGGCAGCGTGTTTTCTCTTCTTGCTCTTGGACACTTTGACGGTTCCGGGTCGTCCAGGACAAGTGGCCTTGTCCTTCCGGCAGATATCGCAAGATTTGATCTATCCGAAGGTCAAAAATGCTTGGATCCGAAAAAACGCGGAGTACTCACCAGAACGTTGCTTTCCGCATCCGTCCAAAGACAGACCCGTCCCTTGGTGGTGCAGTGACTGCAGGATCCATCCTTGTCCGCAGTAGCACGAGACTTCTCATCCGTTAGGCGAATCCAACAGAATCATCCGAAACTCACCATTTCCGCTATCATCTCCCTGCGCCTCTTGTTCTCCGCCTCCACCCGAAGCTCGGATTCTCAAATCCGTTTGAGCTCCTCCTGACATTTCCGCTCTTCCTCACGCTTCCGAGCCTCCTCTTCCTCCATCCGAGCCGCAGCTTCCGCATCCGCAAGTTGCTGCTGGAGCTCCAACAGTTTCTGCTTGGCAGATTTAGGGTTTCCAGAGTTGTTGCCAGACATATCCGATAGTGCGTTATAGAGAGTAAAAGTAGGGAAAGGAAGAATCGTCCTGGGACGTCCTACCTCTAGTATATCTGTCCGATTCCGAACTCAGACACTTCTGCCATCGACTTCTCCATCGTCTCGCGTTAATTTTGTCTGGTCCGGACCGATGGTTCCTGTGCCTCTAGGGATCGGCCCTAAGGGGGGGATACTGTCATATCCCATAATATCCACGCTTCTCTTCCGGACTCCGGACCTTAGATCCGATCCGGTCCGATGCATAGATCCGCTTCCGTTCTGATATAGATAAGCTTCCTATTTCATTTCCTGTTCATTTAATGTTAAACACAGCCTATTCGGTATTTCCTTATTTCCGTTGTTTCGGCTATATCTATTACCGGTATGATTACTGATCCGTCTACCTATGTTCATTTCCGACTCGTGATTATTAACCTTTGCATATGCTTTCTACATAGCCTCAGATTCTGCTTACTGATCTTTTCGTTATGCCTACTAGTATATAAACTTGTGTAAATGTCTTGTAGTACCTCAGTTCGAATATCATCTTAGTTTGTCCTCTCTCCGTCCTCCGGACTTGAGTACTTCTTACTCTTGTCATCCTCCGAGACTTCGGATAGAATCCGATAGTCTATATCTTCGACTCTACCTTTGGGTAGTCTATACTCTGTTAGTTTCTAGTCTGGATACGTCCGGATTAGCCTTATACACATTTCTGATATCTGGAAGACATCCGGATATACTACGATACTCGTCCGGACCTTCGGACGCGTCGTCATTAGTACTTCGAAATAAGGGACAGTACTTGGGAAAGGGGCACAGTGCACGAGCTGAGGCCAAAGTCCTTCGGATCCGATCCTACGAGAGTACGACCTTAACATCTAGGAGTATTCGCATGTGCTGAGATTTTTCTATCAGATCCTCACTGTATATACCTGAGTGTGTATATTTATATATTTTATAGCACACCCATTTTGGCCCATTTGTATATACTGAATGTTATGTGGTATCTACATCTCGGCCCCATGACATATACCCAATACCGCAATCTAGGATTATTCACATGTGCCAAGATTTCAGCATCATTTCCATTTCGGCCTCACCATATATACCCACCATCTATCCTAGCCCATTTGTGTATATTTTTATAGCACATCCATTTTGGCCCTGTCGTATAATACAATACCACCCATCCTGGCCCATTTGTGTATGCCAAAATTTCAATTGTATATCTATTTCAGCCCCACCGATCTGGGCCTGTGTACACAGTTGATCCATTTTGGCCCCATGGTATATGCCCAATACCGCACATCTTGGCCCATTTGTATATGCTGACATTTCAATATGATATACATGGCTGGCCCATCTGTCAGTATCGAAGGACACTTCTATGTGGGCCGACCAGGTCCACCAGGACAAACTTGTATTTGGGCCCAGCTTGGATGAACTGTCTTATTTGGCAGAATCTCAACTTGGGGTGTCTGTGTTATATGGGAATTTTTTGACTGAATTATGTGCGTCATTGGCACCTATGCTCACACCACCATTTGCACCACCATTTGCACCACCATGTGCACCACCTGTGCCTTACCAAGCTAGGACCATGTGCACTATGCTGCCACCACCGTTTCCAACCTTCATCCCACCCAATCAGCAACTGGCACCATGCACAAATGCCCCGTGCACACCAGCAAGTGCTGATGTGGCACAAACACTTGTGGATGACACTAGGATGCAGGAGAGACAATAATCCACTCAAGCTCGTCTATCTCATCTTAATATTTACTCTCATCTCTCCATGCCTTATTTCTCTCAATCTGCTCATCTCTATGGCTCGTGCCGCTGCTCACTCTCTGGCCCATTGGGGGCCACCAACAACATCACATTCGCACACTTGGGTTCGCTGGCAACCCTACTATGCCACCCTTTCATCAGTTTCCTCACACCAATCTCCTTCATATCTTGTCACTCCTGCCTCATCTGTATCATCCATCACACCTTCACCTCTCTCAGCATCAGTCTATGAACAAGAACGACAGCGAAATCCTCAATTTCATCCCCAAGAATATCAGCTCCGCGACTCCCAGAAATTGAAATATGTCACTGGTTTAGTCAGTAAGTTCAGACCTCACTAGCTACTTTTGGCCTCTAATCTCAAATTCAGGATCTGTAGTATCCGCCACTAGATCAAGCTGTAGGATTAATATGCGAAATATGGAGCCCTCAGGATATACCTTTTGTCTTTTTGACATCATCTTGTTTGACTGTGGTGATTAGAGATGGGAGAGGAAAGGATGAACCTGGAGGATGAATTCTCTATTTCTTACATATGTTTTCGGTTCGGACACATAATATTAGCCATTTCACAGTATATATATTGTAGTATGTAGTTACAAATAATTCAGTCTAAAATAACTAAATATCCTATTCTAAAGTCTATTCTATTCTATACATAACCACACAGAGTACATCCAGGAGTTGTGAGATTGCTGGAGAACTATTCTAACAAATCACCAAGTCACAGGCCAGATTTAGCATTTCATTTGGCAGTTCGTTCCTAGTTCAATGCTTATCACAACGAGGTGTAAATGAATCGATTTGTGTCGAACTGCCTCATTTTCGAACCGAATTGAACTCAGCTCGAAGTCACCCGACGCCAAGTTTGACTCCCACTGATATTTCATGCGGAGCTCAAATATTGCCGCAGTGTTTGCACAAGTATATCTTACCTTGACCTTGTTAGACTTGGCTTTGAAACCCAATAATTTATTTCGATGGAAAATATTCATAGCTGCCACAACGCTGTGTACCTCGCTAGCTTCTAACAGGCTATGGGTCAGGACTGGTCACAAGTCTAGGCTATGGGTGCCTTGCTGCACAACTCTGACAGCTTTCAACAACAATCACAATAATGGTCAGTATAATTAACACGCCTTGGACATGCGACTCATTTGGAGCACCCTTTATTATGGTTCGCAGGTGAAAACACAGACGCAACAGGATCGACAGCCGTGTATCGATCCTTACTTCTACCTCTACTACCACTGGTTAATCCTTTCATTGTTTCTCATGTTCATCTATATCACCAAAGTTTTGCGACTCCTAGCACTTACTACATTTCCTTTCTTGCTCAAGTACATCCTCTCGCATTTTCTATCTATCTCCATCACATCTGACTCTTACACAGGTCGTGGTCTCCTTAGACAGTTCCGACTTTGACTGCCGCTGCTCATTTGGAATTAATGTCACTTGAGGTCAGTGATCTTTGCGTGCATTCTTTGAACCTTGACTAACTCGTGAGTATATCATTACATCACCTCATACCATTGGATCTACTGAAAATGTCTAGCGAACATGTTCATTGTGTCCTTCGATATTTTAGACACCACGCACCACTTTTCCATATATATTCTATTGCGTCCTCGCACAATGTTTGACACTCCCCTCTCGTCAATGTTCATCACACGACGCACTCATTGCTTTAGGTACCCCCGTCCACATGTAGCAAATCACACTCGCTGCCGCTGACCACAACTTTTGCACGCTTTTGACTCACAACCTGGATCTGTCCGCATTGCGAATGCCATAGTGTAATAGTTGTCTTTGTATGTTCGAACTTCTCACCAGACTCTGCAATTTGATTTATTTGCATTGCACACGCCAACGCCCTTTCAGCAGCGTGACAGTAGCCAACACGGTCACTCACTAGTGAGTCAACTTTCCAGAAGGCCCGGCGCTTCAAGCCTCGAGGTTCTTTATGTATTATGACTAACAATCATATATATATTGAGTTAATGCTCTGGACATGAGTCAAACTACGCTCGTTACTCGGAACCCTGCTTAGACTACTCATCGTATCAGCACGACTAGTGCTGATGGCAGAAAACGGTAGTTCTTTTGTTTCGCTTCATACCATACACTAAATCACAATCAGCCGATGTGGGAGTGCCTCCTGGCTCGAACACTGTAGTGAACTTCCATACATTTAACCCCGAGATGGAGGATATATACAATGGCGCACAGCTGCCAAGCAAGCGTGGATATATAAAGAGAAGCAAGTGGGCAATGCTGAGTGAAGGTTTCCAGGAATATGTGCCTTCTCCAGCAGAAGAGCCAGCGCCAACAAATGACCAACCACCCCCACCATCAGTCCCATCATTGAACTTCACTCAGAGTCCCAGTGTGAGTCCTCAACCTGACTCAGAGTATCTAGCTCCCAGGCCAGCATTAATTGGTAGTCATGGTGCGTACCTGGCACCCCAACCACTCTCAAACCTGCTCATCACCCAGTCATCCACAGAACCTACATCACCTGCGAGTTCATTGGCCGACACTGAGTCAGCACCAGGCGTGGATCTGCAAGCTTTGCTGCAGCTCCTTGAGACACCCAGAATTGGCGATCCAGACGTTGCCGCTAATTCACACCTGCAATGCCAAGATTCGGAGGACTTGCAATATAACAAGATATTGGATGAGTTTATAGAATGGATGTAAGCCAATATCTACTGTTTTTCTACCATCCATATTGGGACAATCCAGATTTGGTCGCGGGAAGCTCGCTGACATAACACAGCTCAGCGAGTTCAGGGTAATTTAGTGCTCAGTTCCTCACCACAACATCAAAACCTCTCTCTGGATCATTGCAGTGCTACAGGCGCCTATAGGACAAGAAAGTCCGCCATAGTCTTGTTCACCCCTCACCTTGAGTCTACCTGAACCTCAAAAACTCGGACTCACAAGCCTCTCCTGCCGGTAAGTGCTAGTAGTTTCTGGTTTAACCCAGTAGTTCAGTGATCATAACTGATGAAACTGCGCAAGGTTGTGATTATTCCCACGTGTTTCTCTATACCATCATGCAAGTCATTGTGTTTTTTGCGAGACAAGATGGCGGCGATGGGATGGAACTCGCGTCCTTTGAGAACGCCTGGTGTGCACATTGCGTCGGCACCAGGAGTGTTACTCCCCATGTCATCGCTTCAATGCTTATACCGTCTGTGAAGGTGATTACCTGTATTCTGATGAGTCTGGAATGTTTAATGAAGTTTCTATATGCCAGATAATTATATGATGCTGCTTGTGGTTATCTCACCTTGTTCTCTCGTCCTCCTCCCTGTTTTTCTCTTTTTTTGTTCTCGTTCTCTATCGTGTCCCTATGATAATACAGAGATATCCCATGTTGTAAGACCGCTGACTCAGAATTGCTCTCATTAGCTAAGCTGACAGACCACTTGCACAAATGAATTATGATGATTGTTGTACTTTCTTAAAATTGAATCTTTCTGGCAATCACCATCATGTCGACTACTACTGTATGTTTCTCTACGTATCTACTCCCCGATACTGCTGGTATCAAACCTACTTCCAAAGAAAAAACTGTTGAGCATAAAAACACACACAATTCCCAATCACCCTCAGATGACACTGAGTATTCAGCGGTTGGAGGCACTAAGTCTTCAGTTCTACCTCGAATCAAAAAAGCAGATGCTCTCGGGCCTCCCAGAGCAAAGCAGAAGAAGCCGATTGTGACATCTCGTCCTGCAAATACTTCTAATCAATCTGGTGCCAGTGCAAGCTTGTTGGCCAGCTTTACTCGTTGGCCAGCCCAGGCCAATATCAAGCTCTCATCGTCAGGTATATGTCTAAACTACTAGTATACCCATCACATAATCTGATATCACCTCAAGCTTTCAAGCTCAACGTGTAACCAAGAGGGTGATTCAGTTCCTTGACAAGGGGCATTCTAAATTGGAATTTACGGTGAGTGTTCATTTTTAAAGCGATGGGCCTGAGATCATCTGACCTTTACTTTGCAGGAGATTGTTGGTGTTGAACCAGTGGAATATGCAATGTTAGAACAATTCTGCAAATATTTTAGGTTAAAACCTAGGTAAGTTCAAGTTCATGCTCAAGTCGGACAGCGGATGCTCGTGAGATGATGATTTTCTGCACAACAGATTCACTTACATTTATGCACAGCAAACTCTATTCGTAGAAATGCCTTCAGGGCTCCACGAAGCACTGATGGCCATGATCCATTCAGCATTTCAGGATTTCTTTCACGACCTTCCCTACCCCAAGAAATGACTGATCAACGTAAACTTGTTGACTAATATAACGAAAGATGGGACTATTCCTGACCTCAGAATATCGATTCAGAATGTGCGCGACTGCGAGCTCACCCTCGTCATTCCTGCCATGGGCAAGACCGCTGTGACGCTCGGACCTGCGCTGGGTGGGAACAAGTGTCTTTTCATACTTGTGTCAAGAGTCTTCCTTGATCGCGCTCAATCCGATGGTCTTCCGTTCTCGGGTCCGATTCTCTGTTCCATCCGTCCATGTCCTTCCATGTCTGTCGAGTTCCGCTGGTGTGTGTTTATTTCTATTCGGGTTGACTAATAATGTGGTATGGCTTATTACATGTGTCCGCGCATTTCGTTCCGCGCGCGTTCGTATTACATATTACTTATCTGCCTTGTTCCATCGCTACAAGTCTTGCCTACGGGTTCCAGAGACTCACGCAGTAGGATAAAATCTCGCGCATTTCATACAGTAAAGTACTTCCCTTCCCTCGGACGCTATCCCCTGTTTCGCGAAGTCACTTAGATGTTCTTAGTATTTTTGATCAATTGACAATCTTTGACTCCCTTTTACTTGAGCCCGCACATTTCTCGACCGCTCCGAGAATGCGCATCTAAGTTCCTCACCTAGGCTTTGTGCTAATCTGTACCGTACACGGGTTTAGACTGAGCATCCCATACCTAGTTATACCTCGGCCGTAACCCTCATCCATACCTAGCCGCTACCCATGGAACCATGCATTACCTAGTAACCTCTTGCTCCCGCTCATTTCCTATCACGCTTTCACCGGGCCCGCGCTCTCGCCTTCGCTCTTATTGTCGGCTTCGCTTTCTGTTCATTGTGTTCCTTCTTCCGCGTTCTGCATCTACTCCCTTCACATTTTACTTGAAGGAAGAGCTTCATAGCAATCCTCTTGGGTCGATATAACACACCCGCACTCAGTAGGATTTTAATAGTGCTCTAGCTTGCTTGTTGGCTAGCAACTATTACTTCTTCACACCGCCTTTTCACAGCATCTTGCCCCCTTGTACACAAAGTTGAGGGAAGCTGTCGAAACAAACCCGGCGCTATTGATGATCATCTTGGTGGTAGTCCAAGAGCTGCAACTGTATTCCTCTCCAGGGTGGGATTCAACTGCATTTCAGTTGCTATATGAGCCAAAACTTGTCTTCCGCGACTTCCAACTTGCGGTCGACGGGGATGCCCCAGCCCTCGATCGACCAGTAATCGTGGAGGGGCACACGTGGTGCTCGCTAAGATCAGTAACATTAAAGGTGTGGCTCCGAGGAGTCGAAAGGATCGATATCGATAGCGTGGATCCAAATCTAGTAGGGGAGGGGGTAAGATTCTTTCATCTCAAATTTGCGTGTAACTAATTTTCCTCAGGCTGTCTTTCCGGTGAACAATGATATGGCCATGGTGCTTGCAATGATCGAAAGGGGGGCTGAAGCGATTAGGCAGAGCCTCATCCAGCTCTGCGAATCTATGGTTCCTGAGATGGACATGACCCCCCTCCAGGACCCTAATATCAGGCTTCAATTGGAGGAGGATGATTTCATCACCAAACTTGTGGGAGCTATGTCCGAAACCTCGTATGAACGTTACAGTGAATGGTATGTGAAGACACCACGACCCAGAAAACCAAAGTGCACTGTCAACGACGCTGGGACTCAAGAGGACCAAGAGGACCATGATGTACCAGCATACAACACCCGTTCTCGGAAAAGGCAGCGCTGAAATTGTTGGAAAAGTAAGCTCAAGTCCTTCAAAACGACACCACACTAATAACACACAGTCTAGCTATACGAACATTAAAGCTGTTCATGTCAACATTGGATTGCAATTGTGATCGCTTAGGACTCTCACATCTTGTATCATTAGTATAAGGGAGCTTAGCTTGTTCCTGGACCTGACTTAGGGTACATGAAGTTGAACGCATTGGTGTACATTTTGGATTGCAATTGTTTTTAAGTTTGTCGCACTGATTCAAAAAATAACGGGTCCAGGGGTGCCCAGCAATTCCGGGTCGGAAACTTGCGGGATGCCTTTTCTCCTTCAGTCTAGTTTGCTTAGTAATCCGAGGTCGTCTGCATCATTGTCCTGGTCTCGTGTCTAGTGTATTATCCGTATTTCGAATTCCTTTTCGGTGACTGTAGTAGTACTCATTCTTGAATATAGATCATATCTTCAACTCAATTCAGCACCCACAGTTTCTACGCTGCAGCAAAGTCAATGTCTACTGCTTGCAGACTAGAAGGGCTAAAGTTACAACACCCTACGGATACAACAGTTGCTTCAAGTTCGTCCAGTTTATTGACTATAGCCTATGTAAGCCTGATGCTTACTAGTAGTACTAGGGACATCGCTGATGCAGCCTATGATGCAGCCTATGACACAATCACATCAATGGTGCATATCACCTACATCGCTGATTGGACACTGCGCACAGTCTGAGTGGTCATGGGAAGAGCTTACTGGCCCGCAAATGTCTGTAACTCATCGTTACGAGTCACACCTCCAATTTATTGTTTCTTTTGCAGTTGGAAGTCTCTTGGATATTCCTACCCATACCGTTAACATGACCACCTTGTGCTCCACGCACAATCTATGGCAATCGTACTTTATGAGTCCATATGAGGTTTGTCATGTTTTCTTTGTCGATGGAATGCACCTTAATAAATACTTCCCCAAAGGAACCTTCCTCAGATACTTTGGCCCAATTTCTGCTTAACAACGAATGCGAGCGATGCATAGTCGTGCTAGACGTACGTTTTTCTCAACCTTGTTCCGCAAAATTCACTCATTTCTACCTCAGGAGATCAAAAAGGTAGAAGATCCAAAGGCACTGTACTCTCGTCTGATGCCTTGGGAGCTTGGTGAGTTCATAAAACATTATGAGTATGACAATGTTTTACTCTTTGTTGAAGGCCAATGTTCCCTTAAAATGAGAAGGCGACATGTTGATCTCACAAAAATGATTTGGCTTGGAACATCCAATATAGGCCATAACCTTGTATTTGAGCACTGTGATTCCCGACCAGATCCAAGCAAACCCATCACTCAAGAAG
The DNA here is from genome assembly GCA_016695485.1 of Suillus hirtellus. NCBI lineage: Eukaryota > Fungi > Basidiomycota > Agaricomycetes > Boletales > Suillaceae > Suillus > Suillus hirtellus. The sequence goes on along the minus strand of MU172376.1, from coordinate 56,391 downwards.
AGTACCGAGATCTCATGGATCTTTCAAGACCTCATGTCTTGCAATGCCTCAGAGTGAGTGCTTGAACTGGTCAGATCCTTGATGGATTCCCTGATGCTGTCTCTTCCAGGCCTCACTTTTGTCTCACGTTACCACCATATTGCCTTTGATTCCATTCACTTCATGCTTCTGTAAGCCTGCCAAGTGCGTCGTCACATTTCTGCCATGTCCTTAAGCTAATCCTCATTGGGAATCGCCTAATCGTTTAGCAAGGCAATATATATAATAGGTGAGTTCTCTAACCTGCTGCATGTTCCTCTCTTTTCATTTTCGCTCTTCATTTTCCCTTCGTCACTCTTTTCGTCACTCTTTATTTCGTCACTTCATTTCACACTTCACCTCGCCCTCACTCCTGCTATGTCTGAGCCAGAGCCTGACCATCACAATCAGACACACACCCTCGCCCTTCCAGACCTCTCTGGGGCAGTTCCTACCTCTGTAGAGGCAAGGGCCAAGCGCCGCATTGCCGCATTAGAAGAGGAACTCCAAATGATACGGCAAGAAAGAGGAACCAAGCAGAGGTTCGTCACATCTCATGTCACTCGCTCCATTCATCTTGCTCATTGACTGTCAAAGAAAGACTACCTACTATGTGTCGCAAGGCAGGGCGATTCGCCGCATGGTTGTTCTCTATACCAGCTTAGAAGATTTGATTGCCGAAAATGATCGCAGGTACGAGGAGCGCCCGGTCAATAATACTACAGAGTACGTCGTCGTTTTTGTTAACAAAAACCTATACCAAGTTTAACTATGTTCTTCAGGCAAGATCACTTGCAACGTGGTTACATCACACTCGCGCAGGTTGCGCCTTGGCTACACGAACAGCTTGCAGAACTCGACATTGATGATGCCGAAGAAATGCTGAAAAAGGTGCGTGTTCTCCACTCAAACACTTATTGCGCTGAATCCTAATAATTTTCTAGCTTAGAAGAGGAGCTGATGCAGCCCGCGGTGACGACACGTCCACCCTCAAGGATCTCATTGCTGCCTGGATCAATCAGGATTTCTGTCCATCATGTCTACTCAAGGCCGATGATAAGCACTCGCGCAGCTTCGTACACAACACTTGTGGAAAGTTGCTCTGCCCCACCGAATGGGACTGGAGCGATGCCCGGTGAGCACCAACCTCTGTCGGTTAGTATATGATGTTGACGCTTGAGAAGCGTGAAGGCTGGTATTCGCGACCGAACTTCTGAGTACATCGTATCAGAACATTCCTGGCCACTCTTCTTGTACAAGAACTACTCAATTGACAGTAGCAACCTCGAGAAAGGTCTGTTTAAGTCCAAGATTCTGGTTCAGGTTAGTACCCTTTTTTTCTTATGGAAATCTCTCAAAGTTTTTACTGTACTAGGCTTTCAAAGCCACATTTACATCTCTGTCTTCCGCAAGAGAAGCTGATGGTGATGGTGACGGAGCCGACATTCTCGAGAATAATAGGCGCGCATTAAACCAGGTCAAGGTCAAAACATGCATGGCCTCGATTATCAACATGAGAAAGGTCACCCCTCATTCCATTGTGTATGTTGTCTGTCAGGTGAGTACAAGTGGTTACCCACTATTGATTTCTGAACATACAATCTTTCGCAGGTTCATTTCGCTTTATCCGGCGTCACATCTTGGCGCACTGTGGATGGTGACTTTGATTATGAAATGTTCTGGAACAATATCGTAGACTTCTTCGAGGACGTCCCTGGCCCTGTTGCACAATGTAGGGTGGCCCAACTTCTCAAGTGGTGGACTAGGTAATGCATTGTTATGCCTTGTGTACTGCATCTCTAACCCTACTGTGTAGGAAAATTTTTGGAAAAAATCATCGTGAGGACCTAACGCCAGAGGTCGTGTCCAAAATGTCTGTCACCACTCTAGCCAACCAGAGAAAAGCGATGGAGGACGCCGCCTTTGACTCAGATTAAAACAAGGCTTTGTTTGCCTTTCCGTGCCATCCGAGTCTACATTTACGACAGTTGCTTTTAATATAATTAATGATGTCGCAATTAGCAATATATATATTTTTTGAAGATTTTGGGAGCAGGAATGGATTCATCAATAATGATAAGCATGCGAGATTGATTACACCTTCCGGTCTTGCGAAGTCATTGGGATACATTGTATGTAAAGTGACTATGTTGGTGACTGTGGCAACCGAAATTATCTTGTCTACATGTGGCATTACCCATGGAACATTGTCCTAGTAGAATACCACCGGTAGAGGAAGCCACGTGTGGTATGCGACTGATGACTATCAGCTGACAGTCGCAGTCATGAGGGATGCATGGAGGAAGCGACAGAACCATAACTGACATTGGTATATGAAAACATGCTCAGGCGGATAGTATAGTTGATAATAGAAAATCTATGCTGCAAACAACCTGTCCTGGTGACAAACATCTGTAACTTGTTCAAAATCGCACTATGTAAACAAAGACTGAGGATAACTTGCTGAATGAAGTACTACATAAACATTGCCATCTCCTCACAACCCCATCACCCTGCCCATTCAGTCTCCAAGCGACAGTTTGTTACTGCATGTCCGATTTATTGTGTCTAGAGTGACAGTGGAACAGAGAAACAATCGTTATTATCATTATTTGCCGCTGTCAAGGCCGACCAGAACTAACCAAATTACTCTGCAAAGGCTATTCCAGAACTGTGCACCTTCATCTCAGTCGCTACAAGACTTCCTTGTAGAAGATTTTTCCGTTGTGAATAGAATGAGACCTGTTCCATCACAGTCTTGAAATTGAGGTGTGATATCTACCATGTCTTTGATATGGGATAATGCTGTATATATGCCATGAGGTAAGTATCAACGTCAGGGAAGCACATTGAATATGTTTTCAGAACAAAGTAGCAAAGTACCTGAGACATGAGTGATGTCTCATCTCTGTGATGCACTCGATCGTTGCTCAGAGAGTGTAGCATATCAAATGAATTGAAAGGTACGCACGAGAAAGATATATAGTCGAATTAGATATTTTCTTTGGGGACTGTCCTATCGGTAGACACGTATTTTGATGTGTTAATATGTATTCTATTTTTATGGTTTTTTAAAACATACCTCCTGCGTTTGAGTTCACAGATTGTTTTTTGATGAAAAACACTCGGCTTACGATCTTTTCCATGGAAGATTGAACGACACAGCAATATGTGGTTCCATCCGGCAGTCTGCCAATATCTTGCTTGATATAGCAGTCTAGACCAATAGCTTACGAAGATTCACACACCTCGTGACTGTGTAAATCGGACATCACAAGCAAGAAGGTCTAGAACTTCATGCGTCATATGTTGACGCATCTTTTCTAAGTGGTGCCGGAAGCACCTCGTTGACAAAATGCTTTCATGATACGTTTGATGTGGACTAGTCGCAGGATTCCGCATGAAGCACGCCGTAGATACTTTTAGTCAGCCTAGGCAACCATCTGCTGTGTACGAGTCAAATGACCGGTCTTCTACCAAGCAAAGCAGTTGTCAAACTCGAACTCACATTTTCTCATTATAAGGCCAAGCATCAACTGCAACAATCCAGAAGGAGAAGGTAGTGTTCTAGCCTGTACATTTCGCATAATGGTCTGTTGATATTGGCTTGATAGAAAGACCTCGCACTAATGGTAGGTGGTGACTTCATGTGTACCTTGATGCTTCCGGACCTGCATTTCACTCTGTCTGCTTCAGTTTCACCCTCACTTGCTATGAACGTACATGTAGGAGATGGTGCTTCAAGCATGGGACAACATGACTGGTTGTCTTCAAGAATCATCATTCCTGTATATGGTCAAACATTTCTGTGTAACTACCCCCTCCACGTTTATGTAGATTGTGATGAATGTTATCAATATATAGCTTATGTAATATGATATTCTAATTTGTTCACCAGTTCACTGATGATACCCGTGTTTGAAATTTCTCACAAGGGAGGGGTGCAGTGACATGACACTTGGGGTCGGCCACTCGTTAACGTTCAGGCCTCAGGGAAGATTCGATGCGCAATGAACTTCTAGGCACGGTAGACGGTGGGCATGACAGCCTCAGCGCTCTAGTTGACACAACATATATGTACCTGGATCTGTCCCAAGCACTCACTAGCACTCTCAGCTTCCCGACAATGGATTGTGAGCTTGTCATTTGCTCATCCCATCTAGAATCATGCTAAATGGCTTACCTCTAAGTGCATACATCATCTTCTAATGACGCATGGAGGAGCCTATGCAATGTCATAGAACACAGCGGCATTTTCAATTCCGACAAATGTCAGCCCCACTTACGATGCATGGAGAACACGCGTGTGAAACTTTGGTTGAGTCTGAGAAGACTCCTCCACCGACGTGATCAAACGAATGTTTGGCTCAATGGCTGCGCTGGCATTGAAAAGACATCCATTGCATTCACCGTAGCTGAGGAGTTCAAAAGAGCTGGAAGACTTGCCGCCACTTTCTTCTTCTCGCACAAGCATACACAAATTGCTGGCAAGATTATTCCTACCATCGCATATCAGCTCGCACTGACTTTCCCATGCATTCGAGGCGATATCATACAAGCGATCGAGAAAGATGAATTTCTTTTATTGTTTGAAAAGTCCCGTGTTGACCAGATGCGGGAGCTAATTATCAATCCACTACACACGTTGCGATTCCGTCAAGAGAGGCCTTATGTCATCATTATCGATGCTCTTGATGAATGCTTTTCTTGTCAAGAGGCAGCAAGACTGGCTAGGCTGTTTGTGGAGATGCTCTTGGGTACAAACTTGCCGACCATCCACCTGATATTTATGAGCCGCCCCGACGTTCATATCTGTGTGGCCATGCCACCTGGCATCTGCCAAATCCCCCTCACTATACATGATTCATTTATTGTACAAGATGTTCACTTCTTTCTGTGAGCATCACTTGACAACATACGGACAAGTTGTCCCGATGTTTTCAGGCGGCCTCCCAAACCTTGGCTGTCAGAGGCTGAATTCGAGACCTTGGCCTTGAGGACATGTGGTCTTTTTGTCAATGCTGCTATGGTTGTCAATTTTTTATCTCCCGCTGGTCAATGTCCCCAGCAGAGGCTAGACCTCTTACTTCGTCAGAAGTCAAGATTCTGCATTGTCATCGACCAACAAATCAACGAGCTTTATCAACAGATTATTACAACTTCGGAGAATCCAGCATTGTTCTGCCGGATGTTGGCATCCATCCGTCTCATGCAACCGCTCCCTCTTAGAGACCTCCAAGAACTTTTCCATGCGGACAAAGAGAGCTTGGGTGTAATGCTGGAAGCATTTTCACCCGTGATCTCTAATCCACCCGATGGAGTTGGAAACATCGAGATTTATCATGCTTCGCTTCACGACTTTATAAAGGATCCCTTGTGCTCGGCAGAACTCTACATGAGCAACACTCGTGCTCACGAGTACCTTGCGTGTCGCTGCATTGACTTGCTCACACGAATGGAACCAGCATATGGAGCAGTGGCACGCAATGCACACCGGTATGCACATTTTTGGTGGGGTACACATCTTTCTTTGGCCTATCCTAGCAGCGAACTTCGGCATCTGCTCGCTAGGTTTAAAAAGGAGGATTTGAAACATTTGGTAGCAGTCGCAGAACAGGATCAATCACTTGGTCCTCTCATATTCAATTTGCGTGAAGCAAGCAACACTTGTTTTTCTTGGGTAACTGTTTTGAGTATTGGTAAGAGGTGTTGACTTATCAAATTTTGTTTTAGAAATGGATCAGAAGTTTGTCTGATATCGTCGTTGTGTGGCATATTGTCAAAGCTTCAAGAAAAGTTTATAGGGAGGTGAAGAAATGAAACAGTGAGTGGACACGAGTATAGCGCTGCGTATGCTGACCTGACTTCTTTAGCTAACATAACTAATACATACATCAGTAAATTCACACATTGCTTAGCTTAGCTTTTTTGAGAAATTAAAACTTATTTACAACTTATTTGCATTTATTTACTTGAGCGCGTTCAATGAAAAGTAGCGTGCGACAAACAAGTGTGATAATTAGTCGAAATGAAGCACGCACCAAACAAGCACAATAAGGCAGAGATAAGCCATCAAAAGGACACCTTCATCAATTCAAGCAACATAAGTGAAGTAAGTGCTACATATACTCATTGCAGCTACTGTATTAATGAGATGGCATTAAGTACAGTCCATCATGGCAGCTTCAAACATGTTTGATTGTGGGAGAGGGAGGAAGCAGCGGCAATGGAGTGATGTCGAGATTAGGGCAGATATGGTGATCCAGGCTGAGGTAGTTGCAGAGGAGGCAGAGGCGATCGCGGAGGGGCAAGGCGGCTCGTTGAGCCTTTGGAAAATTCCAAAGGGGTGGTGTGGGGACAGAGAACGAGACAGAAAGTGACTGTTTCATCGTCGATAGAATCGAGCCTGTAACGTGACCGTTTTGTCATCGTCGATAGTATCGAGCTTGTAACGCGAATCCTTCGCATTGTTGCCTGGCATACATCTTCCATACTTGAGTTGCAAGAGGGTCTTGTTTTGCAAGTTTTTCTGGGTCAATTTCGTCAAAGGGAGATTCTAGGTCAGGGGAACCAGAAAGTCTAGGAGAGGTAAAGGTGCTGGGAGCATGATCTTGATGCGGGGAGGGTGAGGAAGGTTTGTTTGAAGAAAGAGGAGAAGGTTCTGGATGGGAAGGTATTGTGAGCATCGAACTTTTTAGCGTAGCGACCAACGAACTGGCAGAGGGTGAAAGCCCATCCATGAAGACCTGAGCCGAAAGCAATGGTACCCTTGTCTGGGTAGAGCTGGAGGACAGGAGCAATCATCCAGAACGAGTTCCAGAACAGTAGGTAAGTATACTCAAATACGCTGTTGGGAAAGTCAGCAGCTATGCAGGGTTGAGGCGAGTGCATAGCTCACTAAGTCGAACTCCATCCACAATAGATCTGGAACCACCACAAAACGCCGATACACACAATGTTTTTGTAGAAAAAGTTGACAATCCTACAATCGAAAAGTGTCAGCATCAGCATCAAGCAAAGATATGAAAGAACTAACATAATTCCATTGCGAGCATAAGACCAGTGACCATGGACAAGAAGCAATTTCTTCAGGAACCGGAACTACTCTATCATAAGCAAAACATCAAAGATGGTGTAAAATCACGCACCTGTGCAATAGCATAGTCCGACAAGTTGACAGCTTGCAGACCCTCCTCACCACTAATGCTGACACCAATGTCCGCAGCCTGGATCATGCTGACATCATTCACGCCATCACCAATAGCGAGGGTCATCACGCTGAGACCATCCTTGACCATCTTCACCACAAGGGCTTTCTGTAGTGGAGAAACACGGCAACAGATGACGCCCTCGCATTGGGTAGCAAGATGGAGAAGAAGAGCCTTGTGGTCGTCATCATGAAGGGCGTGATCCAGCGCAGCACCATCAATGACAAGTACAAATCCCCCAGTATGAACGCCATTGTTGTCTCCAACGATATCACGGACCCCCGTGCTTAGCCGCCACATGGGGAAGGCGCTGGCTGATTCTGTGGATGGTGATTTAGGCGCGCAAGTGATGATGCCATGTTCATCAAGTATGCCACTGTCTGGGAAGAATTCCTCTATGGCCTGAATCATCTGTTGTTGAACCGGGTGGTCGCTACCGCGGATGATGATGATATTGGACTCTTCAGTGATGAGATTCATGCTGCGCCCGATAGCTGCATCAAAGGTCTGTGAGACCGACTCCTGAAAAGGGGGATAAATACACACCAATGGCAGTCTCGAGCTTGTCGCCAGTAGCAACCCAAATCTTGATACCCACGACTTTGAGATCAGCAATTGTCTCTGGCACACCATCCTGGAGGCGATCTTCAATGGCAGTGGCACCAAGCAGTCGCAGCTTGCACTCCATCTCATCACAAACCGCCTCAACCTTGCCTTCACGATCATCCAGGGCAGTAGAGGCTTCATGATAGCATTCAGACCAGGCCTCATACTCATCATCTGTAGAAACCCTTTAGCCAAATGGGTGGGAGCACGAGCTAAATCCGACTCACCCTGAATAACCTTGTAAGCCAAAGTCAACGTCCTCAGCCCAGCATTCGCAAAGTCCTCCAGATGCGCCTCAGTCGTTCTTTTCAAATCATCTCCACCAGCCTTGAGCTGCTCAAAGATGACATTATCTGCTCCTTTCATAAGCAAAAACAGTCTGCCATCTTGATCATCCAATTTCTTGACGATGACGCTCATTCGCTTCTGTGCGCTTGTGAACTCCAGGATATTAAGCATCTCATACCGCTTGGTCTCCTTCAAGAAAGGTGTTTGCAAAAGCAGTTTCTCCTTCTCACGTCTGCGAAAGATAAACCCAGCATCCGCAGCGGCTTGAATGAGGGCAGCTTCGTCAGGTGATTGTGCTTTGTACTCAATGGCACCTGTCGCAGGGTCGACAGCAGTGAGAACGGTATGACAAAGTGCCAGGACAGAGAAAAAGCCGTTAAGCGAGCGTGCTAAAGCACGGTTGACCTTGTTAATGATGATGACGGGTTTGATATGCTCCGTAAGTGCTTGACGAAGCACCATCTCTGTCTGCACACAGACACCTTCGATACAGTCAACGACGACGAGAGCACCGTCAGTGACACAGAGAGCAGCTGTGACTTCTGATGAGAAGTTGACATGACCTGGTGGGGTAGTTGAAGCGGGGGACATCCATAGGGATGGTGGTAGACCAATATTGGAGTGCTCGACAGGATGATCATAGATGGAAAAGTCAGTTGCTGGGGGGTCGGGCTAATACATGATTAAATATGAGTTGTGAATGATGAAGGACGGGTTGCTTACATGTGTACGATGAGGGTGAGTGTCTTGCAGTCTATGTGAGGATGAAAATGAAAGGAGACGCATATGGAGGGAGGTTGAAAGGTGTCAACGATTGCACTGTGCAGCGGGCTCAGGAACACCATCATGACCATGGTCAATGCTTGGTTTCCGACTCGATGAACGGCTGGACTTTGTGGATGCCTCAACAGCGAGTTCAGGGTTCTGTGCGCGAGCGAATCGAGATAGGCATCCGTCTGCTGCAGCAAGTGGGTGATGCACGTATCCTTTGCTGTATCAATAAGCTTCATATATGCCTCCTCATCATCCGCTTTGAGCACCTTCAAACGCTGCTTCGAAGTTGAGGAGGGCCTGAAGTTCATGAATGTTGTTCTGAAGGGGGGTATAGTGAGGATGAGGCGGTACCTAGGACCTAATTAGCAGCAGACCAATAATTAAATTGAGGACCCACCTATGTCATCCAGTCAGGACACTATCTCGAAGGCGTGGTGATCAGCATATTTGTTGACATAAAATGAGTTGAAAGTATCAAGAGAATGGTAAAACTTGAGGGTGTGAGGAATATACTCAGAACCGTAGATAGGTATCAGGTGTGCTGCACAGAAGACCGTCTCGATATGAATAACTGCAATATTCTTCGAGCCATCCTCGTGGAAGCTTGGAGCGACCATCCACATACCAGTGTTTTCATCAGGATCATTGCTGATCTTCTCAAACCAGTGTATGAGAGTGCATGGATACACTTCCCAGTTGTGGTTAAATGAAAAGAAACAAATGACTCTTGCAACTTCGAGTCCTCGCATCCCTTCAGCATCTGAACCAGTATTGATGAATATACAATCATTGCGTGGGTACTCATTCCGCCAGAGTGGACATACACGAATGTGTTCGTGTCGCATGCCACCAATGCCACTTGGATCACTGGGGGCGTGAAACGTCGCAGCAGCAGAATTGAAGACACGAAGCTTCCCTTCATGGCGAGGTAATTGAGCAGCTGGGATGTCTTCAGGGTTGCGGGCATCATCCGGATTGAGCTGGGAGAACAGAAAGTGACGAATGAGGCATCGTAGATCTGGAACGGCAACTTCATGTGCCAATGCTGCTACTGTCTGAGCCCGTTTTCATTCTGTGTGATACAGTGGTGAGGATCAAGTTTAAACATTACAGGAGGTTACTTACGGGGAGTTCTCACGAGTGCTACAGAAGCAAGTACCGTTGGACCATCAACTATTTTGCCATCGTCAATGTCGATTCCAGGTTGTGGTTCAACCACATCGGCATCTGGTTGCAGTGCAATATCAGGGACAACTCGTTCATTTTCATCTGCCAATGTATATTGTTGTTGAGTATGCGAGAAGACGGTCAGAGAAAGAAACATTCAGACTTACCGAGAGCAGCTAATGCACTTGTTAAGATAGTGCCAGTGAGCATCCCTCGCGCATCAAAGTCCACGCGGGATGCTGCGAGCTTATCAAGGCGCTGATTGGTCACAAGCATCTGACCAAGAGCATTGTGCCTGCTTGACCACCGCCAAGGCTCCTTTACTGCCTTGATGTGCTTTGATTCTGTTATTGATGAGCATAGTCTGTTTGGGGCACCAAAGAGTCGGATCATGTCCGAGTAGTGAGTCATTGAGTGCTGACGGGGGAGCGAGAAGGTGGGAACGACGACATCAAATACCTTGCGATATTGATGAAAATGACGAAGTGCATCTTGGATTTGAGTCAAGGTATCTTCGGTAATGACATTGCACCGGACAAGGTAACAGAATTCCAACAATGCATGAAATGCGCATACCATGTCTTGAGGTACGTGGCCTTCGATAGCCAGAAGAAAAACTTTCATCAGCACTTTCGAATCATTGCCTGTCCACTGTTTAAAGTCGTGACCTTGAGGAAATCGTCGTAGACCAGAGAATGATGCTACAGCAGCAACTCTAACATGTTGTTAGAGAATGTCATTAAGTAAACAAGCGAGGCGACATACCTGTGATCTATGTCGCTCATGATCTCCTTGGCCCATCTGGTTCCATGCACAGCCTTGAGGTATTTCGCCACCCAGTCGACAAGATGGTCTTTGAAAGCCCCTTTAATGAGCTGGTGGAGAAGGTCAAATGACAGCAACTCGTGGATGTCAGTTCGGAGAAAGTCGTTAGTGAATGGCTATAAAAAACAAATCAGTGTGGTATTGAAGAGCGGGCTATTCCACTCACGACAAGATCGCCAATGAGACCATATTCATCCCACAATATATCCGCATGTAGTTTATCAATCAAGAAATCAGTGTGCTCGCGACAGCGGTATCTACCACCACTATCAAGGTCCGTGCGAACTGCAATGCATCTGCATGAAGTATCAGTACCAATGGATGTTGACTGCAAATTCCAATACTCACTTTGGGCACCAATGTTTGACAACACAGGATAGCACGAGTTGTTCCTCGTAATCCGCTATGTAGGGTCCTAGACTGTATATAATGCGCCGGAAATGGCCATCTCCACAGCGCACGACCTCATATGTGGTCATAACAGGTTTGAGGCTGGAGAGAATCGCAGACAGGAAGCTGTGAAATAGCTGGTGGTGGAAGATATGAAATACATTGTCTTTAGCATGCTTCTTGTCAGCTGTAACATAGCTCAGATGAATAATAAAATTTAAAATATGAACATACATACTTTTAGGAATGGCGAGGAAACCGATGATTACGAGGGCATCACGGTGTGCACGCCGTACATTGTTGCGTACGTTACCAATCGAGGCATAGAGGGGGTAGTATTCATTATTGCTGGTGCCCACAGAGACAGTGGTCTTGTCGCTACCGAGAATAATTGGGACTAAGGAAGATCCATGTGTTTCTGGATCTTTCGATATGGTGTCCTTAACGAAATATGAGTGATATCCAAAGCAATACCATAAAGATATGAAAGACATACTGCCTGTTGCCATGCCCAGTCTCCGGACATGAAATCCTTCCATTGGCGTGTGGAGTCCGATGTGTCGTATTCACGAAATGGCACGTAGTTGATCTCATCCTTGTAATCAGGGTTGGCGAGTATGTTGTGTGCCATCGCATGGGGGTCCCTGTACCAGACCTCGAATTCATCATCCATCCATGGCAGGACAACCTCAGGTCATTCTCCTGAGTATTGGGCTGAGAAACACTGCCAAGGGACATCACTGAGTTGTGTCGCATCCATAACGTTGTGTAGATCTTTGTGATCTGCGAATGGAGGGGTGTCATGGTGTCTCGCAAGAGTTGTGGCCATTAAGTCACACAAGAAATCCAAATTTCTTGCAGACATGTGACACTTTTTGAATGCGAACTCTGCTAGCTCGAATTCTATTCTGTTGCGATAGGGACTCCAATCATCAGGAGCCTTCAATGGTGCGGGAGTTGGGGGAGTGCCATGCGGCAGAAATGTTCCATCAGCTGCGCATGGTTGTCCTAAACACATACGAGTCAAAAACAGAGTACTGAAACTTGAAGGAAATGTACCGTTTAACACTGAATGATACGTACAAAAGTAACACTCACTCACATCAGTGAATTCGGCATCAGTGCTATTTAAATCCTTGTGGACTGGACCAGTGAGTATGGGAGATGATGGCTGGGGTGGTTGTGAAAAATCCAGAGGGGGCAGTGAGAAATCTCGAGGGGGCAGTGAGAAATCTTGAGGGAGAGAGGGTGATGGTGATGGTGGGGAAGTGGTGACTGGGGTGGTGATGGGATGTCCCGAAGGGACGGTCCTGAAGTAGGGTGAATCAAGCACCTGTGGTGGGTAAGACCTGACTGGCTTTGAAACCAACGCAAGCATCCTGGAACAGGGCATGGAAGCTGATGCAGGTGGTGAACACGACAGGGAGGCATATGTGCTATGCTGGGATGTTGCTGTTGACAATCGACTCTCGAGTATTTTGAGGGCCAAAACACTCAAGGTTTGGGGCGCGGTTGTAATCACCACATTAGCACAGCCAAGGCAAACTTTAATGCTAAAGTGAAGGCTAGATGTGGGATGTGAGCAAACAGTACCGAAAAGGCTTTGGTAAGCATTGATGTTGAAGCTGGAAAAGCGGTGGTTAAACGCCGTTTCCTTGCACCTGCGAGCAAAAATTAATATACTAGAGGTGTGGGAAGGATCAGCTATCTCCTCACCAGACAGGTTTTAGTAAACGTCGACGCTAAAGCCACAATGGAAAATTGGTGGTAACCTCGGTCTCCTTGCACCCAGTACCGAAAAGGCTTTGGTAAACATTAGTCTCCCTGTACTAGTAAACAAAATAAATATATTAATGGTGCGGGAAGTGTCAGCTATCTCCTCACCAGACAGGTTTTGGTCTCCTTGCACCCACAAATGAAAACTAACATGATGACGGTGTGGGAAGTGTTAGTAGACTATCTCGCCGGAAAGGTCTTGGTAAACGTTGATATCTTGCAGCCTGAGGCAAAGAGTTGCATTGATAATATTCTGGAAAGAATATTAGTAAAAATTGAGGTTCCACGGCAACTGCAACAGATCACACCAATATATTAGTAGGTACGTCAGGGCACAAGTAGGTCATTTGGTCAGAATCAGCCTAGGCTTCAATTTTTGAAAAATTGTGATGGAATTCACCTTGTTGCCAACTACCACTGTCGTCTCTTTCTTCAGCCTTCCAAACCCCCCCATCGATACCATGTCTGAGCCTGCTAGCACAGTTCCAAAACACATGATGACTCGTCCTAAAAATGCAACTCAGCATCCAGGACATATCCTCACTGAGGCCGAAGGCTATACCAAAAGACGTACCAAAGCTCAAAAGTTCGCTGACGACAAGCATGAAAAAGAGGAAAAGCAGGCAAGTGAAATGGCTGTACAAGAAGGATATAAGTGCATTGTTGCATTTGAGAAAAAAATGCAGACAGACCAAGCTGCTAAATGTGCTGATGCACCAAAGCCTACTCATCCCCGCCCACACCCTGTAAAAAAGGTTGCAAAACCCATGGAGACCTCTAACTCAACTATGGCCGAGGATCAGGCCATTGGCGCTAAAGGCAAGGGTGGTAGGGCTAGAGATAAATCAGCAGCCGGTGCTAATGTTGAACATCCTGAGAGTGATGCAGAGGACAAGGAGCAGGAGGCGCGAGTGCCTGGAGCACGCAAAAAGAAGGGGAAGAGGACAGTGTTACCAGTGAAGATGCCAGTGAGAGACACAATCGAAGCAGCTGGCCTTATCAATGACTCGGAATCAACAATGCCACGTGACAACGATAAGAAGTCTGGTGATGTGTAAGGAGCTTACTTCTCAACCATAATGCACTATCTGACCGAGACGGCTCTTTTCTTTTTCAATTTAATGCTTCATGGTGATGATAGCTCTACAGCAGGTCCTGCAAAATTCGGTGTTGCTGCTGGGTGTATTTCGCATTGGAGGTTGGAGATCCCTGAAGAGCTTACCTCCGCTGCTGCTGCCTCAAAGCACAGACGACCATCTACGATGCCTTCTGACTTCTCTAGTATGGTTCCCTCCTCTAAACTCACTAGGGGGAGTACTGTTAGTAGCGGTGGTGCCCCACTCACACCCATCAATACTATCACTGGTGCTGGGGCTGATAGCATGGCAGATCATTTTGTGACTCTGTTTGCAGACGATGATTTGGATGAATCAGTCGAGCGCTCTCAGGCCCTTGCCCATATGTCCAAACCAAAGGGGGCTGCTCAGGTGAGTTCATTTATTTAATTCTTTTCTTGATGTGTCAACATTAACTATGTTACCAGGGCGTCAAGATTTCTTCTATGGTCCCTGATACTTCCATTCAAGCAAACTCAGCCCGTCGCAATACCAACCTGGCCCCCAAACAGCTCAACACACTTGAGCCTGACACTGTCACTGACGATAATGGTGATATGGATGTTGAGGTGGCTTGCCCAGCAGTAGCATCGCTCGTCAACTATGCATCCAACACTGACATGGAATCTGATCTTGAAGCTCCTCCTTCTATGCAGGTGCCCAAAGGATACTATGATGACGACATCCGCTGAGCTGTGGCTCTCAATCAAAAACCAGCATCCTACCCTACGACTCCGTCAATGAGTGTCAAGCGCAAACTTGCAGACATAGAGGACGACCTGACTGACAATGACACAATTGAGGACAATGCAATTGAGGACAACACAATCGAGGATGCCCTACTCGAAGATGCTCCCTTCGAGGACGACATCATGGTTGGTGATGACTTCGGTGATGATCATGCCTCCATGATCGAGGAAGATTTGCTCTCGTCCAAAGTTGAGTTCATTAGTCACATCAAGCCCGTTGTCAAGGTCGAATCCAAACCAGTATCTTTGTGGGTCATGTCCACGGTAGTATGCTTTCATGATTAACATTTAAATTATACTGACTACACATAATGCAGACTAATGTTGGTGTCAAACACAAAGCTCCTGTGACCAAGCGGACAAAGTCTTCCATTGTGCATACTCATAGTCTTTCCAGCATCTCAAGTGCTGGTTCTGGTGCCGCATTGGGTCCTGTAGAAGTGGAGATCCTTCCTCGTTCTGCTTACAGGATCAAAAACCTTCCTGGAGGTCCTCGGGCAGTCGCTAGGTGGAGCGCAGTCTTCATTCCAACTCTCATTTCCACCGTTGGGGACCAAGATGAAGTTTGGGGCCGACTCGAGTCGGAGACGACGCTTTGCGCTACCATCCAGGACACCTGGAATGCAGTTTATGGTGATATACCTCACACAGTCACACCCGATGGGCTGGTTATGGCTCTAGTAAGTGATTGTTGATGCAATTCGTATCTGATTGTGTTTTGTTTTAAATAGGCTACCCAGCGGCTATCAGAGTGGCGCAACGGCGTTGGCACTACTGCCATCACAGTACTGACGCACTTCATGTCAACGCAGGATGATATCAAGAGTGATGAGGATTGCAAAGATTTTGCGAAAAACTTACGTCTCAAGCTAGGATTTTTGTATGGCAGCATCATGGAGGACAGCAAATACAAACAACCCTTCCAGTCTGAACTCCTCGTTCAGGTTCTGGTACAGCATAGGTGCGCTACTTTGGGCGCTATTGACAGCCACAGGAAGACCTCATATGCGAAGGGAGCTCTGAGTCTTGCCACTGCAGTGGCATGTATATTTGCTCTCTCGTCAAACCATGATTAACTTATTTCTCGTGTTTCAGATGGAATGCGCCCTCGATATTATTGGTGGGGACACGTGCATCAGTGAACTGAAATTCAACAGTAAAGGGAAGGCCATCAAGGTCCCCCACAGCTTGAACAAAGTCACAGGCAAGGCCAGTAACACTCTCAAGGCATTTTCAGACACCAACTACGGCGAGGCGACCAGAGGCTATATGAAATCCATCAACCGGCTCTGAGAGTCAGTCCTCCAAGACGTCTGGGAGCGCACAAAAGAAATCGCTGTGAAGAGGCGTCACGGTGGTGCGTCCACCATTCTGGATGAGGATTCCGACGATGAGCGTGCAATCATCGTCGACAATGACTGGTAGTACCTTTCTATTATTCACTACTATTATTCAACTGACAATTTGTATTTTGTAGAGTCACTCGTTTTCTGTCGATAGTACCCAGCATCCTGTGGCACACCCACATATGGCCATCGTTATCCTTCACCATCAAAGCCTGCTTTCCCTCCGCCCAATTCTTCCTACATCACACCACCCACATCACCAGACATGCCGTCACCAAGTTATTCAACATCGACATCTCCAGCATCAACGGCATCTCCTCCAATGCCCCCAGGTGTAGAGGTGCCACATAGTAAATTGAATCTCTCGCGCTTGTTCCTGCTTGACATCTATATTTCGCTACTTACTAGTACTTGCATGCTCTTTCCCTCGCTTAATTCACAAAATGCCAGTGTTTTTGTGGTTATTTTTATATTAAAAGTGTGAAATAAGCATACAATAAGTGAAATAAGAATCACCAATTTGTGCTACACAATGGAAAAATAAGTGCTACTGTTAAAAATAATTGCCCAAAAAGCCAGAAAAGACTGGAAAAAGTCACAGTCAAGAGGAAGGACCTGCTTTTTCGACTTAAAATTGCCTTGTGGCAAGTTTACAGCAAGTGGGTGTCACCATTCTTGCGAGGGACTTATCCGCTCCTTTTTGGGAAATTTGCCGGCGGCAAGTCACAAAAAAGGAAGTTAAGCAATGTGTGAATTTACTGATGTAAGTAGCAGGGCAAGTGGCAACTTAAATCGCCCTGCAATGTGAACTTGATATAATGTTCAAGGCGCACAATCTTTGGTGTTGCAGGCAATCGCAACAATTGGAGGGGCGGTCGTTGGGCGGTTGGTCGTGATGCATCTGACTAGGGTTTTGTAGGTTAAATTTGTAGATAGACGATGAAATCTCTTACCTACGTGTATTGACTGTATCAATGATGTCACTGCGCTGGAGCGTATTGCTGTGTTTGCTTCCTGTGGGGATTCAGGTTGCATTGTGTATCTAGTGCTAGGCAACGACCAATGCTGTAAGACATGAATATTGTGATACAGCATGAGCACTTGGCTGTGGCAGGATGACGAATTTCCAGTCAACGACTGAGGAAAAAGTAAATTTATGGCAGACGCTCCAACTCAGAGGGACATTAATGTCGTCAAAGTCAGGGCCTGACCTTTTGAAACATTGACAAAGTTGAGTATTTGAGCCTGGGCTATCATTGGCTACTAAGAAATAAGGAACGAGCTGCAATAGAAAAAAGTTCTATAGTTCGGCGCAAATGTTAAAGAATAGCCTGGAGTTTCGGTATTGGTGACATGATACAGGGAACATTGGGCGGGGATGACGACATCGACTTTAATAATGCAGACACGGAGAACATGAGACGAATCGAGATTAAATCTCGATTTGGCAGAAAGAGATGGACGCCGTGCTCAGCGCGCACTGCGCAAACACGTGTAGGTATTGCTGTATCGTTTTGGAAAGCTGTAGCGACGGGTCTGGGATCAGTTGTCATGCGTTTGGAATCAGACAGTGATTTGAACACGTACAATCATATTGAGCGCTGAAGAAACTGCTATCGGACTTTTGTAGCAAAGCTGTGTACATGCAACCATTATGGTGAGGACGATTACTACCCGAGGATATCCAAGTAACGGTACCTGCGAATGAACACATTATTCGATGAGTATTCGTGTTGCCATGAATAAGGATAGCGCATATGAAATACACGGAACGCATAGATCACCGGTCTGATTGTGATAAAGCTTGAAGGACATGGCTCGGTTAATAAAATAAAAGCCTGTCAGTGGAGCAACGATGCAAGCAAGATGTCAGAGACGATGCAAGTGGTACCATCACTTACTACCAGATGATTACATAGGTCTGATACACTGCTCTTCGCACTGCGGAAAGTGGTACGGACTTGTATCGCCTTTGATGAAGGGAGTCGCAGTATGATGTTGCGGAGGAATCATGATGAAGGTTTGATCCGAATCGGCTTGATCTACGAAGATTTGATGTTTAAACTAGTCAGCGACAGTGTTTTCGGCGCAGACTGACCACCGCTGCGACTTGGAAAGTTCCGTGGGAGCAAAAATGGTCATCCGTTTCAAACGGAAACATGAACAAATATACTGTACCTGCCAAGAAAGGCTTAGCTTGAAGTCCCGAGGCCCGATTTACTACTTGCATTCAGATACACTGAGCATGGTGCAACCAAATTATTTCTGGATAACATCAAGAGTCGCTTGCTGTGTCGAATAAATAACCTTCTCTCATTCCTCTTAGACGACTCACGCGCACGACTCAGTCCGAAAAGCTAATCGACCGTGACGGTGAGCGGCAACTGCCAACTGACAATGAGCACACTTCCTTCCAGCACTACATCAGGTGTCCCCGAAGTTCGTCTTAGCTCGTCTACCTTATCGTCACCGCATCCCACAACCAGATCCCTATCCCGTGCAGACGAGAATCAAACATTCTCCGCTCTCCCTCCGGAACCTGTCCACAGTGTGCCATCTCCAGGAGATAGCACCGTCCATCTAGCTCGCGACGATGATTGTGCCAGGAACTCGAATCAAATCACAATCAGGTCCAATTTCTCCGCAGGTGGTGGAGGATATGGAAGTAAGAATACAAGTGCGCGCACAATTGCTAACATCCCTCGTGACTCCATTCTTCTGTCACCGGCCAATACCAAATTTGATACATCCCCTACACCATCTGTCATACTTACTCATCATCACCATGATGGCGGAAAGGCCTCGTCGGCGCCGACGTCACCTACGGAGAGGGTGTCACCTCCGGCGTCTCTTGTGCCTGTGTCGTCAAGCGAACGCTCAGACTTGTTTCGTTACTTGCGACACCAGTATCACGAACCCCAGGGAGATACACCACCGAATGGGGTACCGAGAAAATGGTGGTCACGTTCACCTTCGAGAAAGAGAGGAAGGTCTGTCTCGCCCTCAAGAGGGAGAAGTGTCCCCTTCCTTAGAGGTATATTCAGAGACCCGGTAGTGTTTTCGCCCGGGTCGGGCTCCAATCTCTCGATGCCGGATGATTTTACGGAACGAGAAACTCCACTTTCTTCTTCGTTGCCCGATGATCTGTCTCTTGCTCCTTTGTCCAATAACCTTCTCTCTTTATCCCGTGAAGATCTTCAAATCCGCGATCTCGATGAGAAGAACTCCAGCGATGAAGATGGAGGGAATGAGCATTCGCTCTTGCTATCCTCTCCCGAGGCTACTCCTGCCACCCTTGTATCGCCCGCTCTCCCCGTTACTGCACACATGTACCCGCAGACCCTCAAGTCACTAGGTATAGGGATTGAAGAGGGTCTGCGGAGGGATGACATCGAGAATAGCTATTGGTCGAAGCTACTCAGGATGTCTCCAAAGTCGTCTCCCAAGTCCCTTAGTGCCGATTTAGCGACAAGTGCGTCGGCAAGCGAGATTAGTCCGCAAGTTGAAGAGGGTCTCGTCGTCTCAATGGAGGCTTGGGACGGAAAATCCCTAGATATCCCTCCTTCGGCGACGTCCCTCGGTTCATGCTCACCTACGAAAGGTAAAGCATCTGGACTACCGAATCTGGCAGTGTCTTCGACATTACCTCGTATGTTCTCTTAATTTTTTTCTGTAATACTGATGTCTCTAACCCCGTCAGAAAAACGTGCTTATCCTGGGAAAGGTAAGGGGAAAGCCCAAGATGCACCCCACAAGGAGCCTTCGGCCTCTACACCGCAAGCTCAAAGTAAACACTTGGAATCATGGTTTGACAAGCTCACTCATCGTCAAAGTGCAAAAGATCAGGAGAAGGAGAACAAGGAGACTCAAAGTTGGCTTCGGACGAGGGAGGTGAGTTCTATCTATTTTGTATCTTATAAGTACCCCTCCGTCTTTAATCCCGTCCTTGCTGGATGGAGACTTCAACCAAGAGATTTGGCGTTTCTCCTTTCTTTCGTTTAAGATCAGATTCGTACTCATGTGTATCATCCCAAACAGAATGTATCCTTGGCGTTGAATGCTGTCCTTTCTACTTCTGAGCTCGCACAACTGTCAGAAACAGGAAAGGCATTTGCGATGGAGGGTCATGTTGCCCGTACCAGCGCTGAGCAGGACAATGGTAAAGATGCGAAGGCATCTTCGGGTACCAAGAAAGGTGCTGTGACCGAGACTTACCAGGGTACAGATAGCAAGATTGGGACCAGCCAGAAGGCTTGGTTGACGGGTGAGTCCTCCTCGCGTGAAGTTGGATTTCACTAATGTCATTCTCTTTATAAGTCAAGTCCACAGCAACATTTGTTTCACCTATGCTTCGAACCTCCCTCATGATTCTTGGTGACGTCGCCAAACTTACACCTATCCCTGGGCTCCATGAAGCTGCGAGGATTTTGCTGGCAGTATGGGAGGCTGTGGATGAAGTCGAGGTATGTGTTTGATTTCATTTTGATTTCCATCGTTCTTTTTCGGGAAGGGAGTTTGAGGTAGAACTTACGTGGTTCAACAGACCAACCGCCTGCAATGTCTTCGCCTCACCGAACGCTGTGCGATGGCGATTTACTCTGTGCGCGCTGAGATCGCGGATGCTGAGAGAGACATGCAGTCTCAGCAAGGTCAAAATGGAGATGTTGGTGTTGTGGGGCTGGCAGAGGAGATGGAAGGTCCTGTCAGGAAGCTGAACGAGTGCATTGAGATGGTAAGTTTTGCTGTGCTTCAATTTTGTCACGGATCGAGCAACCATTTTGTTTGTCCTATGCTTGTGCGCTCATACTCAGTCTCTAGGTATACAACTTCCTTCTAAAGCTCATCCGTCGTCCATTCCTCAAGCGGTTTTTGCGTAGCGACGAAATTCAGGAGGAAATTCTAGCATGCGACAAGGCGCTTGGGGATGCCATGCAGATGTTTAGCGTGAGTGTCATCTTTGCTTCCGTTTTCAATTAAAGTCAATCTAACTTTGACTTGACATAGATTTCAATCCAAATAAGAATCCTCAAAGAATTCAAACGCTTCGCAAGGGATACGCGTCTTGATCCTGTGCACCATGCGCAGGGGCCTACGCCTCCACCTGTATATGCATCTCCTCTGTCGCCGACCCTACCCATTTCTTTAGACCGCACTCCAACGATGGGGACACCGGCACTTCCAGAACCGCACGACATTCTCCCGGCGGCATCTGGGCTGAGCAGGAGTCCTCCAGCACAGAATCTACCATTGTCCCCACTTCAATCCGTACAATCCCAAACTGACGACACTGATTCACCCTCCGACGCGCCAATCTCCCCTCTCACTGAGCTTCAGGACCTTCATGTTGTCGAAAACGCCTCTGACAGAGAACAAGACCGTGCACTATTCCGCAGTACACTCCAACGTGCCATTAGTGCTCGAAGGGATGATGAGGTGTTGAAGGTACTAGAAGTGCGTCCTGGAGAGGTGCCTGAGGCACTCAAGGCGCTTCGGAGGGCTGAGGAAGCGCTGAGAGGGGAAAGAGAAGCCATTGAAAGGAAAGGAGGAGATGTGATCGACGAAGGCCTGGAGAGAGTGTTCATGGAGACTGGGATTGAGGCTATGACGAGGTTGAGTAGTGTTGCTGTACAGAAGGCAGAGGATCAAGATGTGGATGTTCCTTGGGATTTACCGCCTTGGACTATTACCCGGTACGTTTGGTTTCAGTTCCGTTTGGGCGAAGTTGACTAAGCTAATGATATTTTTCTAAACAGCTACGAAGTCGACCGCCTCACCCTGATTGGTAGCGGCTCCTTCTCCAAAGTCTACCTTGGCAGCTGGTCTGGGCGACGTGTCGCCATCAAAGTCCTCTCTGTCCACACTCCTGCACCCCTCTTCAGAAAATCGGTGGAGATATGGAGGAAGCTGAAGCACGAGAACGTGTTGGGAATGTGGGGTGCGAGCAGCGCACAAGGTGAACGACCGTGGTTCACAGTGAGCGAGTATTGTAGCGGCGGGAGTTTGGTGAGGTGGTTGAGAGAGAGGAAAGGGAGGGTTGGTGAAACGAGCGCTGGGGGTGCATTGACTCCTCCCGGTGCAGGTGCTAAGGGAGATGTGGATCTTCTCCGGTGCATGCACCACATTTCGAAGGGGATGGTGTACTTGCATGATCAGAATGTCTTGCATGAAGACCTCAAGGTTAGTGTTGATCGTTACTTGGTCTTCAAGTCTGACTTTGCAGTACGTAGGCTTCGAATGTGCTGATTGATGATAACGGGCGGTGCGTTATCTCTGACTTTGGGCAGAGCGAAATGAAGTGGGAGGCGTCGAGGAAACCCATTACGAGTGCGTTTACCTCGTCTTTCTTCTTTCCTTCTTCCTTCGACTGAGGCTCCATGTAGACGGGACGTTGCGCTGGCAGGCACCAGAACTACTCAATGGACCCATGAAATTGTCGACAGCTACAGATGTATATGCGTTCTCCATCTGCTGCATCGAGATTCTCGGCATGGGCGACCTTCCGTACGGACATCGTGACGACACGCTTGTTGCATTCCTTGTCAATTGTGAGTCCCGACCCATACAATACGCACTTATTAGTAACGCCTTCACAGACCAAAATAAGCGTGCCGAAATTCCCTCGACACCCATCACTTCACTTGTGGAACCCCTCATTCAAGAATGTTGGGTTCGCGACCCCGAACAACGCCCTACGTTCACACATGTTGCTGCGACGCTCAAGCGACTTCGTAAGCATCAAGGAGGGGTGGAGGAATCCCCTATCCCAGTGCAGGCCGAGCTACTTTTGAAGGCTTGGTCAGACCCGCCCCACCACTCGCCGAGCATGCATCCTCTAGAGCTACCAGAGACGTCTCCGTCTACTTTGCAGGAAGGTCAAGTCATGCTGGAAAATGACTTGGATGCCAGTGTGGGAGACGAGTTTGGTACTGCGTCTGAGGGTACGGGAAGACTTGTTCCTGGTGACGCGGAATTGGTGTCAACAACATCACAGGAATCGCAGCCAAAACCCTTCTGTCCAATCGGACAGCCGCGCAGCAATCCATCGTATCATTGGGAACCCACCATAGATTCTCATACGGGTAATATGGAGATGCCCGAGGGCAAGTATTCAGGGATTGCTATCTATACGCCGACTCGCAAATTATCTTTGGCAGAGACCGATTCGATGAGTAGTGCCTCGTCGCATCTCACATCAAGTCCAGAAGCTGAACACAGCGCGTTGGAAGAGGTTCGTCGTCGTCGTCGTTCGCCCCATGTTGCCTTGGACAAACCGTCTCTACCAATGGATGAGCAACTCGCAGAGAGGAGAAACGAGTTACGGTTCAGGTCATTAGCACAGTCGAGCCATGACTTCCATCACTCCCGTATGTCTTTTTCTCTGTGTGTTATGACTGTTCTTGAGTGTGGTGTTCTGGCACTGATTGAACATGTGGTTTCGTTGGCAGTTACCTTACCCCTTTGGTCACCTTCTCATGTCGAGCTAGGTGCAGTGGGATATCTCTCTGCACCAAAAGGGGAGTTCATTACGCTCTTTAATGCTATGAAGCCCCAACAAACAGCGGGGAGCAAAGTCACGAATATTCCTTCGCTTGGCGGGTACCTCGAGGGACCTATTCGTATTGGGAAGAAGTCTGATTCAATCCGTACGATGACGCAAAGAGGGCTTGAGCTCATTTCCGGGTTGTTGACCTTCCCGCTGATAGATCGTGATGGGTCATATTCGTGAGTGCACAGCAGGTATATTTTTGACCGGTTTGTTGTAATCACGCACGTTTAGGGAACGCATCTCGAGGCGCCACCCATTCCCCCTTCGAGCGGGCCATAAGGCTGCATTTATCTATGCAGAGTCGACAATGTACCGATTCATAGAAGACCTTGCAGCACCGAAAGACTGGTTTAAGGCTAATGTCAATACCATTGTCAAGGAATATGCTCCCTATCATCCAATTCAGAAAGAGGACGTTATTTTGGGTGAGCATCCTTACTTCTATCCATAGTGGAGAGTATACCGACTTTCCCCGATAGTTTTCGGTACTTTGTCTGCACCCGAATATGCGCTCTTCGTGAGCCATTCTCATCCAAATGGCCAAGCCCATTTCAACGTCTTTTCAGATCGCCAGAGTGGTCGACCATGGGGCACCTTTACCACAGATACCGAGTACCCTTCCGATGAGGGCGGTCCCTCATACATCGAAGAGATACCCCGAAAAGCAGTGTTCGCGAGCAAAGTGTCGCCAGTGCGGCTAAATGCTGGATCCAATGACAAGGACTGGGACACGTTGGTGTTGGCCAGGCTCCGCTTCCCCACGGATGCAACTGAGCCTACTTCACAGTAAGGCCGAGACTTGACTTATACCTATCATTATTTATTAATCCTGTCCGGTTTTCACCGACTGAGTATCACTTCATCCTCATATTGTATCGCTATATCTTATGGACCGTTATGAGTCTTGTTTTACTACATGATTGGTTTCTCTCACCTGGATATTTAACTTACTGCTTCATGTATGTACGATACCCATCAACTGAACTTCTGGATCATCCCCTGCCAGCGAATCGGCAGCTTGTGATTTCGGAATGACATATCCGAGTCGATGAGACAAGGTTGGGTGCTTGAATATGCCCATCACGACAGACGCGGAAATATTCACGAACGTAGTACAGTCTGCTTGCTGAGAGTCGCGATGCATAGACCTGAGGTCAGAGTCGTCTAATCCTCCGAGGATTCTTCTTTTCGGACAATCATGATGTTCTGTAATAAAGTAACCAGTCCGAGCGAAGAATTGAAAGGATACGCAGCCTTCTTATCTTTGGCCATGCCGCGAGCTGCGCATTGTGTAGAGTCCCTGCTGTCCCTGTTCTATTCCTGCATTCAAAGACAGCTTTCCTCGTGTCTTGCCGATACCTTGGGAAGGAATCACTGATTATACTGACCCGGTTGGATGGTGAGCCTGTACGGTGTGATCGCGGTCCAGAGTGTTATTCTTGTTTGCATGGTGCGAGAGATGAACCAAAGTGCCTACAGTAGTAGGTCACGAAAATGAGTGACTGCAACATTATGTGCCAAGTAAGGAAATATCGGAACTAGTGACCCTTATGCTTGCACCACTGTCACCGATTGCAACAGCCTCTGATTAGTGCTCAGCCAGTAACACCTGGTTGAACCAGAACATTCACATGCACACCCGAGGTGCACATGGTCACCGTCTGGACTCTGGTATTGCAAGTCTCGATATATATAGAACTCTGGCAGCAGTAGCACGGGCTATCACCTACCACGGTATGTAAATTTTCTCGCCTATCTTTTGCTCAACTTTTGCCAAGTTGAAGTTCAATTGAAGATATGTACTATGTAAATCATTGTACAACACCGCAGAAACCACCGCTTCGAATCGGACATCGCTCTGGTAAAAAACGGATAGGCACTGTTGACGTCGTTTCATGACAGCCGACGGCTGAGTTGGATGTCTTCCTACAAATATAGCCTCGGCTGTGGCATGCAATTCTCAGGACAAGAGGCCAGGTTTACATGTTGGACTCCTGTGAGCTTGTCATGATTTAGATCTCACTTACCAAACGCTTCTGTCTTTTTTCGACCAGCACTTTACAATGAAAACACTTTCAAAGTCTTTGATCGTCCTCATAGTATGTCACGTTAGTTATCATGAGTCTATCTGCTTCATGAACGGCGTTCGTAGTACTACATCATCACGGTATGTTCGATGGACGAGCCAAGGGACACGTCAGCTCCCAGCAGTCAGGACAGTCTGACTCAGTAACTCCGGTTACGGGCCATTCCAGCTTATCGGCAATTTTAGACCTTGGTCGCAAACATATCATTAGCGAGTCATCCACACCACGATGGGCTAATTTGAGGACGCTGCGGCGTGCATGGCAGGAATTCTAACCCGGTATCTCCTTGAAAGAAATGATTGCAGTGCCGTGCCGTGTATAAGGCTCCCATTGTTCAACGTTCAACACCCACCAACTGGAGGCCATCCCTCTGTCACAATGTTCGTTGACTCTGTGTTTGCTACAACTAGTAAGTGCCTCAACATGAATTTTCCCTCGGTGACTTCTACGAATAAGTGCGTCAACAGCACCAATTACTAGTGTTGGCCCGTACCACTATGTCCCTACAGAGTGGATATGTATCCTTGTGAGTTGTGTTGTTTGTGCGGTTTGCATCTATCTCACATTCTTCCCTAGTTCCTGGTGTTGTATAGTATCTCAACTGGTATGAATTTCGACTGTTGAAGATGCACGGTCATGGCTTAATATTTCCAGTCCTCCACTTAGGCCAGGCGGTCAAGTATAGACTGTGGTGGATGATCCCCACCGCGACCTTTGCGGGTATCCTGGAAATTTTAGGATGGAGTGCCAGGTTATGGTCGAGTCGGAACCCCAAGCTTTTGACGCCTTATGAAATGCAGTGAGTATTCATCCAGAAGGAATCACTCGTATGCACACTTGAACATCTTCGCTGCAGGATCGTCGGCACTATAATAGCACCTACTCCGCTTGTCGCAGCCAACTTTATCATCCTTGGCAGAGTAATCACTCAAATTGGACCCCAGTACAGCCGTCTAACCCCAAGGTTATGTTGGTATTTCTCTGATGCTTCTAGCATTCGATTACTGATCTAGTGCAGATACCATCGTTTTTTGTTGCTTTGTCAGTGTCATACATTCAAGGGGTGTGAATCCTTCATATACTTCTTCTTCCCAGGACATTGTTTGCTTGATTGTACAAGCTGTGGGAGGCGCATCCGCTGCGCACGCCGCCAACACGAAGACAAGCGCTTCGATGGTATGCACATCGTCCCATAATTTGTCTGACGTTCACATCATCGAGACAGGGCGCGAACATTATGTTAGGAGGAATTGCTGCTCAGCTTTGTGCGTGATGAGTGGTTCTGTATGCCTCTCTCACTGAAATTCACGACCTTCGTTTTCCAGTTGCAATAGTGGTCTATGTCGCTTTGGCGGCTGAGACTCTCTTGCGTTTCCAATATAATCTACCCTTCCGCCACGTTGAACAGCGTCACATATCGGAGAAAGGCCCACGTACTGTAAGTAAGAACTTGCGACTTATGCTTTGTGGCATGGCGTTCTGTACCCTTTGCATCTTCATTCGGTTAGCGTTCAACATATCTTTTTATCAGCGGTTATATGTGCTAAAATTCGTTCTTAGATCGGTATACCGCACTGTGGAGCTCGCCGATGGATGGAATGGACCAGTGATTACGACGGAGCGCTACTTCGGTACGTTGTCACTATCTTCACTAAGAATACGCTGACAATGCTGTAGACTGGCTCGATGGTGGCATGGTGACTCTCGCTATCTACACTCTCAATTTCTTTTACTCGGGCATCTTAGTGAAAAAGGATAATCCTCTAACTCACGCTTCACAGCAATCTATCGACGAAGAAGCTAGTTCGACCAAGACCTAAAACGTTGAGTGCTCTTGGATTTTACTACGACGAGACGATGGACCGTCATATTTATGAGTAGAGCAGTTGTCAGGACGTTCATCTATACTACTTCTACTCAAGTATCTACTTAGTACCTTGTGCGACTGTCGAACATCTCTGGCATATCTTGGCATGTCATAATAACGTTTGTTTCGGTTTCCTGCCAGCTGTCATACCGGTGACTCGCATTCTTTCACTTGAGATTTCACTGTGCAGAAAAGTTTAACGCTGGAAACCTGAAGGATCCAATATGACCAAGTCACTAGTAATATCAGTGTTCGTCCGGTCGCCGAACGTTCACAAAAGTCAGTGAATGTTCACCGGTGAACGTCACTATGTCGACAGGTAAACGTGAACAGCTATGGTACCAGGAGTCCGAGAGAAAATATTATATAATCGTATCTGATTGGCTAAGGCCTGCATCACCAAGAAACTCGTCAGTCATTTTACTC
>MU172375.1:98072-136418 GCA_016695485.1 Suillus hirtellus | reverse complement strand
TCCCGTCGTTAGTATCACTGTACCAAGTGTTTTAATTCTTACAATTCACCAAGTCTTTGACCTTGAGAAAGGCACTGAGCAACGAAGCACATAGACGTAGATCCTGTGCGTGCGCCGTGTGAGCTCGAACCGGGAATTTAATATGTTGCTATATATAGAGCTTATGTAAGTGGTTGAACGACCTCCCACCATTTGTACTCCCAGTCGACGAATTCAACACCCGACTTAGGTGGAGTCTAGACAGTATACGTACTTAGTGGTCCAGGTCATTCAGACATGCCCTATCATTGCGCAACGCTTTTGAATGGTCCTGCATAGTATGCGATTCGGACTTTGTGAAGAAGTCTAAGATCAGAAGTAATCCTTGCTCCGACTCAACTTTGTTTGCCTTTTCTGATTGGTGCCATTTTTCATGCAATTGACCAACAGCTGATAGCATCTTTCGATCGACCACGTTGGACTAATTGGAGCTCGACGGTTTACTCGGATACAACTCTTCGAAATGACTACTACAGTGTGTACACAATGCTCGTCTGGGTTTCTCGGTATATTGTTCATCTAATGTATGGACTCCCCAGAGCACTCAAAAATCCCACTCTCATTTACGAGGGCAAGTCTTTTCATGGCTTTCTTGTCATCAATTTTACGCACGTCTGCTCTCTTTGTTGGAATCAAATTCCCTGGTGAACTCAATAATCCCTAAGCTAGGATCGCTGCGGACAAAACCAGATTTCGTAACCTTGAACCCATAATCGCTGCACTCAGACTTCATGATATCAGCGTCATGGGACAGAAACTTGCATGGATAAATCAGGTGGCTGCATAGTTCCGAATCTCCAAGAGCAGGAGACATACCAATCAACTGGTGGGAGCTTGACATCACGACGGAAGCCGGGCATCGTGTCATCTGACGCGGAGATTAGTTGGACAACAGGGAGGTTAAGGAGGATGATGGGGGGTAGACTACTCAAGCTGTTTCTGCTCCACCTTTACAACCTAGAGCGCCGCCAAGTTTCAACTTACGGATTCATCAATCAGGCACCTGTGCAGGCTCTGGTGGGTCGTTTACGCCGTCAAAAGCTTCGAGTTCGGCTTCCACTGCTGTATTTGCAACTCCACTTCCAGAAACGAAACTGTTTCAGGTCCATACACCTCTTCCTCCAGCTCAAATCACGCTACAAGACAATGGCGAGCCTGAAGTTGCCAAGACTTTCTGCCACTAATGCAGATGTACGCAAACCAGACCCAAGATGCAATGTTTCAAACACCGTCTAGACCGGCAAATCTACGGGAAACGGTTTGTCCTCTTCCTCCACCGGCCGTATTCGATATTTTCAAAGTCGTCGAGAACGATGTTGAGGTCGATTTAGGCCTCATCAGGCACTATCATCTTATCATGTCCGGCGCTGGTCTAGATAGTCACAATTCCGGCCATCCGAAGCCCTTCAAATGTTCTATCAAGCTTCGCTCTGCGAAAGCCGCCGCGCTCATCAAGCAGAATGTTAACAACCAAGCTTGCGCGCGAAGATGAAACCTACACACGAGGGTAATTGGACTACCACATCGCATTATCGTACCGTACATGTCTATATATATTGTAAGAATAATTTGTAGTGCGTGCTCTAGTATCAATCGCGCTCGCTGTCTTCATGAGAATCAGCCTGTAGTCTGGCACCTCCCCTTCCCTTGATGAAGAGCGTACTCAAGTCCGTCTAATGATTGCAGCCAGTGATAAGTACACCACTCCGGAATATCTTGACTCATGCTGTGTGATTGATATCCATTGAATATAAGATGCCATCCATATCGTGAAAGAGAAATCGCATACGGGAGACAAGCCTGTAACACGCAAGAAGCCCGATTCCTGATTGTACAGACTTGTGTCGATGGCCACTTATTTCAGTGATATTTTCCACTCCTAACTCCAGTCGTAAAGGTTGCGAGTTGAAAGCGAGATCCATTAGATGAGCAAAGAACGTCATTGTCGGACCTTCATGCTTAGCAATTTCAGGGGAAGGTTACGAAAGTCGCACCATGTTCTCATCGTTGATAGCTGCACATCAACAATTCTCCATCTTCGCGTGGACATCCTCAGCTCTTGACGACGCAATCGCCGTGTCTAGTAGAGAACCGGCCATACGAGCATTCCTGTACCGTATATCTGCGCCCTTGTCATGGTTCTCCAAACGTTTGAAATACCCAAATATTGACAAGCGTTTCCCATGGGCTTCGACGTTGATATCTTGTTGTTCGAGAACGGGAGGCTCGACTGTTGCGGTCGCTGTCTCGGTTTCAAAGCTCCCGTGTAGGTCCATCCATGTGTTGGCGCAGATCGAATGCCAGAAACATAAAAGCTATAATATGCTTCCTTGTGGCACACTGGAAACAACGGCGATGACTCAAGGCTTCTAGAAATGCCCTCCAACTCGACAGTGATAGAGTATCAAATAAATTGTCGAAGGGGTCGTAGAATATGCGCATGAGACATGATGAAGCGAAGATGTGATGGATGCTCAGAGAGGGTGCCTTGATAGTTGTTGGATATGCTGTCGTTATACGCACGAAATGGCCGATGTGCTTTGCAAAATTGTGAACAGCGAATCACGACGAACCGAATAGACAGTTGGGGGCGAGGAGGTAAAATCAGAATCTTAGTGTCAATGCTGTAGGTGACTGGATGACCTGGCAGGACCAATTTTCGCTGTGGTTGCGGGCGCCTCGAGGCTTGCTTGCTGAAATACGACGGTCGCCGATTGTGCTAGTTCAGCAAAAGCAGCAAAAGCGCTGCTGGTTACAGTGTTGACGGTCCAGCCTAAGGGCAAGGAACCAGTGGCCATGTTGGGGAAGGTGGCTCATGACCCACACGACACTGAGCATGATGAACCAATAATAAGTATCAGTGTTTGTAGGCACACACCAAACATAGTACGAAAGATACTTACGGAGCACATCTGTTCGCGGCAGATTTGAAGTTGCGACTATTTGCCGAGACATGCCGCCGGGATTGTACTCAATCCCAGATACCAGACACGTGCACTTCCTCTCTTTCCCTACGCTGCGCCGTTTGTCAATATCAACTCTGTCTTCAGACGTAAATTCTGCTGTGGCCCATTGTGCTGCCTCGGAGGACTTATTCGTCAATAAGTCTTATGGCGACACACCAGATGAGCTATTCCTGGTGTCTGACATCGTCCGTTCGTGCAAGCAGCTTGTAA
The DNA here is from genome assembly GCA_016695485.1 of Suillus hirtellus. Lineage (NCBI taxonomy): Eukaryota > Fungi > Basidiomycota > Agaricomycetes > Boletales > Suillaceae > Suillus > Suillus hirtellus. The sequence continues at coordinate 133,203 of MU172375.1, read as the reverse complement.
ATCTGTCGTGCAATGCACCACTCGACTGAGCAGTATGGAAGCACCTCTCCGACACCTCTACCCTTCTCAGACTCGCTATTATGGGACGGTTTCCCGGTAGAATCATCACGCTTCAAGTTCGAGCCTTTCCTCAAGCTCACGGTTCTTTCTTTGACTTTAGAAACTACCGCGGACAATGGACATTACCACAGCGATACGACACTCGGAAATTCCACTCACTACAAGGGTTCTAAATGCCGCGGCATGTCCTCGGTTGGACCAGGGCGGAGGCCGAGCAACATTGTTTGTGCACTGTTACAGTGTAATGGACGCCGGACCCCAAACACATCAAAATCAACTCCAACGGGCGGTCGTGATCTGATGGGGAATCGGATATGTCTTATGACAGTGATCAGGCAGTGTCTTTGTTCCACGCAGCTGTGAAAACCCTTTGGATTCACATTCATTACCCCATTTACCTCGACGACGACCTTCTTGTGGAAACCATGTCAAGTTGGCCGCACGTCCGCTTTCTGACGTTTTTGGGTCACCTTCGTCTACCTACTGTAGACTATTCGCGGTGCTTTGTCTCTGTCATCACTTGCTTACCCTGTGAGTAATGATCGATACTAGTACGTGTGCCGATATCGGTCCTGCAGCTGAGTCTCTTCAACATACTCCCTGCGGATGTTACGCGTGGGCATGTCTATTTTCTCCATCCTTCCTTGTATGGACTAGGTCACCGGTGGGGTGGGAGAGGCATAAGAACGGGTGGCCCGAGGCCAACCAGCATCTGTAAGCTTTTAGATCTTCTCCAGCTCTTGGAGCGGCGCGGCGCCGATGACCTGAGTTTGGGATGATATACTCATGCACGCGAAATTTAGATCAAATGCTTTCATGCATTGAATAAACGACGAGCAAGGTAGATCATATAGGATTTTTCACTGTTACCTTGTGACTATAATCTTCGGTTCGCTCGTTATACAAGCATCTGTGCTCTTGGCTTAGTTGGCATGAGCAATCAAGAGAACGCGGCAACTAGCACACATAACATCTGGATCGAAAGCTCGTAGAGCCTTATTCTCATCCGTATTATAGAATGAACGAGTGACTTCCCTATAGCACTATATATACTTTATGTATTGTCCACCTATATCATGTACGGCTGCAAGGACAGATTAAAAAAATTCCAAAAAAAGCTGTCACGAAATTCTATTCGCCGGGCTCCTTTATCGAAGATGGCGCAACGAATTTACCACTCCCAGGAGAAAAAATATCCTGCACATCATTAGATGAGCCCTGGGATAAAAAATGCCAAACTTACCTTGATCATTCCTCTCGAAATGAGCCGAATGGCAGCTCTGCTTTCCCACAGGGGGTATAACACGACTGCGAACGCCGACGTGAATGTCCAAATAATGCCGACTATTACCCATACCGAAAAGCCGGTGACGCTGTAGACCGTCTGGGCACCAAAGAGGGGGAGAGGAATGAGTATCAGCAGTACCAAAGTCTGTAGATCAAGCAGCTTCAGTATATGAGCAGTTACAAGGAAGCATCAAAGCACGAACAAGTACTATTGATGCCCTGGCGGCAAACTTAAATGCCTTATTTAGGCCAACCGGATCCAGCTCCGGATCGATTTGCGCCTCATTTGACACGGATGACACTGTCACATCTGGAGCTTTCTTCTCATCCTCTGACTCCTCTAGTTCGTCGTTGGCATCTCTACTAATAGCGGCACTACGGCCATTGATTGCACGAGTCGAAGCAAAATCGTAGTCATCTGGCCACTTCAGGATTAATCAGCTCACAGTCTCAAGGGATAAAACAGTTTACGCACGATAAGTGAAATGGCAGTTGAGATAATAGCACCAACACCGATCGATGCAAGGTTTCCTGAAAGCATTTCGTAGTTGCCTATTAATCATGGGTCAATTCAGCTTCAACAATATTGAAATTGGCGGTCATCTAACCTCCGCTCGTCTGATCACGCAATAGGGTCAAAGAGGTGAAACGATAGAAGCTCAAGAGACGTACGGTGACATTGATCACTTTTTGGTTAAGCGTAGAGGTGGTGACCAGCCAGGCAATAATACCTGCGGCAAAACCAACGAGCGCACCGCTAATACAACCCACTTTATTAGCTTTTTTCCAGGTAATGCAAAGTGCAATTGGGCAGACAGCAGAGCCGAGGATGACTCCCATAAATGTCTGCAAACTATGTCAGGCACAATGTATAGCACGGATATAGGCACCGACATAAAGCCAACCCATGGACACTCCGATGTAGTAGAAAATAACACCGGCGATACCCATCACAAGTGCAAAGATAACAACCTATCCATAACAGTTAATGACGAGATTAGGTCTGCCAAAAAAAGACGCTTACCCCTGCATGACTCATGCGTAGAATTTGTTGTTCCGTGGCCTTCGGATTGATATATCTCTATATAATCATTGGTAAACAAGTTTGGCACCGAATGCTGAATAGGAACATACCACATAGACATCGTAAGTTAAAATAGAAGAGACCGCAATGAGCTCCGCACTCGTGGCACTGGTCACGGCCAGGAACAGGACGACAAGAAGTGCAGCTGCGCCCGATTTCCCAAGCAACGTCGCAGCAGCTAGCGAAGCTGGAAGACCCTCTGAGATAGCATCTTCCGAGAGCGGCGCAAGCATGGGAATAAAGCTGCTTGACAATGGGTCTTGTGACAAAGAGTTGGCAGCAGGCACCGCAGTAAAAGCCACTGCAGCAAGGCCAAGTGTCGTTGAGAACGCAAACGGAATAGCAAACCTACGCTTGAATCAGAAATGTCGGCACATGCTGGTAAAGACACGTCAACTCACCATGCCAAGCCACCAATAAGGTACGCCTTGACAGTTGTAGAAGGTCTGCTAGCAATAGCGCGCTGCCAATACGCCTGATCCTGGAAGACAGTTGCGAAGTTCCCAATGAGGTTGATAACGCCAAAGATAAGGCCATTTTGGGAGCGGAGAGTCAGGTACGAGCCACCAGCATTACCGACCACGGGTGAGATCTGGGATACCTCACTCAATAAATAGTGCATTCGGCTGATAGAGCCAATGTAGTCCGAGGTTGCATATACGGTGAACACAAACGTCAAGATGATGGCGAAGAGGACTGTGGTATGTGTACTGAAAATAAGATGATGAGTTAGGGAACATGGCATGTAGAATGTCGACCTACTAATCGCAAAGCAGTGTGGAACGCATTCCACCAACGACGACATAAATGGCAACACCCAGCGGGATGAGGAAACACGCAGCAATGGTGCTCATCCCAGTCAAACTCGTCACAGTAGCCGAACCACCCAAGACAAGCATTGAAGACACAATCAAGTTTGTCGCAAGACCGAAAACCATGAAAATAAGATGCGCTGTAGTTCCCCACCGCGCTGCAACAATCTCAAGCCAGGTGTGTGCGTAGGGAGCATTAAGCTTTAGCTTTGCGGCAAGTTGCGCGAACAAGAGGACCTGTACTGTCGCACCTGCGGCATACCACCATGGTCCCGAAATGCCATATCTATAAGCGACAGCGCTAGACTGGAGCTAAGTGATATCGCGCGCTCAGCCACACGTGGATATGTATGTTGAACATAAACATACTAGCGTTGCTGCCCAGGTCCAAGCAGAGACAATCCCAGAGGCAATAAGCCCAGGCTTGACTGAACGCGAAGCAGATGAAAACTCCTCGGAATCTTTTGGAGAGACACCTGTGTAGCGTGCCTGTAGAGCAGTCAAACCCACCATGAAAGCACTGAAGAACAGTCCAATCCCTGGATATCTTCAGCAAATGACGACAAATGTATTAAAGTGTGTTTTACCGATGACTGGTAATATTATTGGATATCAGTGTTTGAAACATGCGAATCAGAAGCCAACTCACCGACGCCATAGCCTGCGCCTTGGGGGAGAACTTCACTGGTCGACATGCGAGCAAATGGGTTCAGAAAAAACTCAGAGCCTTACCTCATTTATACTAGCAGTGGTTAATAAATCGCACCTCTGAATCTTATCACTAAAACTGTCATGATCAATGCAGTGCGTGTATCATGCAATGACATGGGGAGCCAATTCACACAAACTGTCTACCGTGACAACAAATGCCGAACAGGCTTAAGCTTGCCAAGCTCCGCGGCTATTTCATATGTAACTTTAAAGATGTCATCCTCATGCTCATACTATCCCCAGCCACGGCTGAGCGCTCCGTGTCATATTTAGTGTTACTCAGTACCTGCAAAGTCAGGCAGTAAGTACATGTCTCTTCCTGGAGCCGACAAAAGGCAAAAGAAAGTTTCTTGACTGGAGCGTGATTCGAACACGCGCCCTTTCGGACTAGATCCTGATTCTAGCGCCTTAGACCACTCGGCCATCCAGCCTTGCTTAGATCCCCTGTGTGTGTTAATCAACTTATTGTCCTCATGAGGCGCGTTCAACTACGGAACGATGATAAACAATCTCTCCATGATTAGAATTTACTTACCGAGGAATGACGCGACGTGTCATTCATTCGGAGAAAAGTCTACATTGTCACACATCCACCCCCTAATATATCCCATGCAGCCGCAATGCAAGCCAAGCAAACAATTGTGCGTCCAAGATAGCCATATAAACCTGGGCATGCGATTTTCTAGAGCCACTATTGCATAGCAGCCGGTGTCACAGTGGGAATGATGATGAATCCATTTGAAGGAATACCGATCAAAAAAGATGGGCTATCTATCGGACGACGGGATTTACGCCCCTTGCAGCCAAATAGTCCTTCGCCGCGCTTGGGCTCTGCGAAACGATTTGAATCAAGTTTGAACGGGAGAAAGTAACTTCTTACAAGGTTCTTAATAAGTTCATAAACGCTCTTGTCATGATACCTCAGTCCAGTCCGAGGATCGGTATACGGTGCCTAGTGATTCGATATCGACAGAATATCCTTCCTCGCAGAACAGATTAACACTTACTTCCAGCCCTGTAATATCGCAGTAGTGTCTCTGTGGCAGAACAGATGGTGGTGCTTCTATCGATAGATCTAAAAGAATCAGTTTCGCCGACTGGAAAACCCGTGATCAACTCACAAGTTGAGATTTCCTCGTTCACCTCAACAAGCTCTTTCTTAACTTCATCAATCTCCATCGCTTGACTATCTCTCTCTTGTCTCCGCCTCTCCCTTTCGACGCGTTCTTTCTCCCTTTCCTGACCTAGAACGGTTTTCAGGTTCTTGGTTCGACGATTCGTATTTTTGGTGTAGTTGGGATTCTTGAATGGACGAGGGCTGTGCAGATATGACAGCTGCTCGGAGAGAGTCTAATACTCTGTGTTGAGCGACCGAATTGAGCGATAAAATGGCACGAACGGGCGTATGAGTGGTGGAACCATCGTTCGCAGCCTTCTTCCTGGTTGTACCCTTAGGCGGCCTGTAAATTTAACATTAAACCGACAATAAAATCGTCATAATGCCCTACATTAAATATACTTCAGTAGTGCAGGGTTTCGCTTTGGAGCGGCGATGCGTAAGGGTTTGCAAAGATGAACTTGAACTTGGTTTAGTCTGGTGTTCAGCTTAGTCAGCCAAGTTACATGGCCTTGTGCAGTTTTATCAAATCACTTTCTAGCAGTACTAGTGATCAATCGGTCACCGGGCGAGGGCGTACGAATGGCGTCTTCTGTAGATTCCTTGTTTGTCAAGGCACAAAATACTACCCTACCAAAATCCCTTCGCCCTACCTCTCCACCACCAGACAATGTGCCAAAGCACAAGCACGTCAAGGACCTCAAGCTAAGAACAAAACTAAACCGGCAGGCAGCACATGCTGCGCGTTCAAAAGCACTTGTCGAAGATGCTGAACTGTTGCTGACGAACGAGGCAGGGAAAATGCAGGTGGAGACTGAGCTGGAACGAACTTGGAGAATAGGCCAGGATGATATCGTGCAAAGTGCTAGTCAGGAGGCTGCCAAGGGACGACGGGAGCTGAAGTTGGATGGTGGTCCATATCGCTCGAGATACTCGAGGAATGGCAGACATCTTGCCATTGTTGGCAACATGGGACATGTCGCGACCTTTGACTGGCAAACGGGGACCATGCATGCTGAGCTTCAGCTGCAGGAAACATGTCGCGATATCACGTACGTCGCTTGTTACTTGCACGTAACAGCTTTTAATCGTTCAATAAAGATTTTTGCAGGACCAGTCATTCTTCGCGGTCGCACAAAAAAAATATGTATTCATATACGATCGTGATGGTGTGGAACTACACCGATTGAAAGCTCACATCGAACCCACACGACTGGAATTCCTTCCATATCACTGGCTGCTTGCTAGTGTGGTCAGTCATTCCAACTCATTGTCAACTTGTGCCAACTCAGTCGATATTAGGGGAACAACGGGTTTCTAAAATATCAAGACACTTCCACAGGTCACATCGTTGCCGAGCATCGAACTAAGCTCGGAGCATGTCATACACTCGCACAAAATAAACACAATGCGGTGCTACATCTCGGTCACTCCAATGGCGTTGTCACCCTCTGGACGCCAAATATTCCCCATCCTGCTGTACAAATCCTAGCACATTACGGTCCAGTTGTGGGGCTGAGCGTTGATCCAAGTTCTGGTGGGCGATATATGGCAACATCAGGTCAGGATGGCGTCGTAAAGGTCTGGGACTGCCGAAATTGGAAGGGCACTGTGCGGGAATGGACGACAAGAGGTGGCGGCGCCGAGTTGGAATGGAGTGCAAGGGGCGCGTTAAGTGTCGCTGTAGGTGGAAGTGTTAATGTGAGTCACTGCACTCTTGCCTGTGCCGGTTCTGATCCATTGCGCGCCAGGTATACACAAAACCGTCAATACAGACCCCGCATGCACCTAAAGCACCGCCACCTCTTTACCTTACACACCCAATACCACACCGACCGCTTACTTCGGTGAGATTTTGCCCTTTTCAAGATATCCTTACGATCGGACACAATGCTGGTCTGTCGAGTATTCTTGTACCTGGAGTTGGCGAACCAAACTTCGATAGTATGGAAGCCGACCCATTCGAGGACAAGAAGGCAAGAAGGGAAAGGGAAGTCAAGGGTCTATTGGACAAGGTATATTTAACATCTACACCATTCCTGTGACACTGATATGGACTATCCATTAACCTAGATTCAACCGGACATGATCACACTCGACCCAGATTTCGTTGGAGCTCTTGCACCGCCAACAAAATTAACGACTGCTGTCAATGACACGCATGATATTCCCTTCGCTCGGCTTCCTCGGCTTGAGCGCCTCCGTGTTCAGGGCAAAGCAGATGAAACAGAGCTCGTTGATGACGACAACGAGGACGTTGCTGACGGTGACGCCGACAAGAATGCCAAACCACAGTCACGAATGGAGAAGGAGAAGCGGAAAATGCGCGGCAAGGGAAAGAGTGTCAAAAGGTATGTACTCCGTATAAGACACTGCAGCCTATCATTTATCATATTCCAAACTCAGATACCTCCGGAAGCAACGCAAAAATGTCATCGATCCCACTGCGGTAAGCCTCAGTCAATCGCTCCATTCATTAATCTTGTGCTCATGTTCGTGCGCTCTACAAATATAGGTCGCTATTCGTGCAAAATTAGAGAAGCAGCGGGAGGAAAAGCGCGTGGCAAAGGCTATCGAGAATGGTTCGATGGAGGCGCGCAAACCATCGGCGCTCGATCGGTTTAGACGACCGTGATGGCTCTTGGAGAAAATCCATACGTATGGAAATTTGTCAAGTCAGACGGGTTACACTCAGTCGGACAAGACTATGTAGACTAGCATAGAGTCTAGGTACGAATCAGTACACGTGACTGCTATGAACTGCAAGATAACATGCCTTGACGAGTACGATGAGGTGACGAAGGTGCAACCACGCCAACATACCTCCTTGCCGAGACTTGGACGCCTGTCGGAGTGGAGTGACATGTTTCGAAATAGACGGGTTTGATGAGTAAACGGCTGGAGAGCCCTGATAACCGCAGATAACGGAACCTGGCTGCGCAGACAACAGACCCGCAAGAGCCCCGGCAAGATGCAATTGTTTGTCCTTAGTGAAGAGATGGAAAGGCCTTGTAGCATTGATTGCGCCAATGTGACCATGAAGGGGATTGAGAGATTTCAGTGAGGACAAATCGATAGTTGGGGATGAAGAGATGTTGCTTGGCTGGCCGCTGCGCCGCTATGGAAAGAAATTCTGGATCGAAAACATTTTCGGGAAAAAAGCACCCTGGATACGAATCTGATGTCGTTCTGAAAAGTTCGTGGCCAAGCTCGAGGAATTCTGTATATGCATGCATCTGAGTCATTAGCAAGAATGTTTCAAAGACAAAATGGATCACCGTTGATGATATTCGAAGCAATGACATTTTCCGCAGGGAAACCATCCGCCGCAGCCTTTCTGGCATCAACACCGACGGAAATGGAGTCGAGCTTTAGTATCCAATAAAGTAAATCATAATCTGACGTACAACAATAGCCAAGGTCGAGCAACACGGCATCGGAGGGCTCATTGCCAAGCTTTAGGATGTGTTCATACACAGGGTAAGTCGAAATGTTGAGGCTGAACACAATTCCCTCATTATGATAATGGATTGACTCGGATACATAGACTACAGGTCAGGTACCGAAGAAAGATGGATCCGTGAATACAAGGATACGGTGCAACCTTTTAGCGGCAGTGAGTTATTGAACTGATGGTGAGGTCGAGTCTGCAAGTGACTCACATGGTATGCTTTCGCCTACACCTCCAAGATATGCCTCTTCAAGTCTTCGTCATCATCGATACCAATTTGCGCTTTAAAGAACGTAGCTTCTTCGGAAGACAAACCGTAAAGGCTGGTGTCTACGTTGGCAGTGATGCGGTCTGAAGTATTAAGTCGCCTAACAACGTCGCGGAGTAATGGTGTGTAGCGGTAAACTCCATCGTGATAGATTGTTACTTGCGCTACCACAGCATTTTGCAAGGTGACTGGCTCTAAGCGTCTCCCCAGCGGCCACTGGTGGAGGTGTGACTAGCGATTTTTAATTGACCAGTTCAGTACTATTGCACACCACATTTCGTGCAGTCACAGAAAAGTCACGCAAAGTCACGGTTTAGTCAGTGTTTGCCGGGTTCAGATTTACAAAATCAATGCTGTGACACAGTGTGACATCTATGTCAACCCAAATTTTATTGTTTCTAACATCTTTTAAATACCTTTTCTTCTTCTATCAACTAGAGCTCTCCTATGACATATGTAGCTATACTTCCATGCAATTATATGAAAATGAGGTTTTCAGATTTTGCAACTCTGGCCCAACAATAGTATTTATTAATGGTGACACACAGGTATACTTTTATCTATTGGTAATAAGCAAGTGTACACAAAGTCACTAAAAAAAGACTTGTCTGCTTTGGAAGCACTGGGAATCTCCGCGACCTGTCATGACAGACACGCTCGTTTCAAATCAATTATTGCAACAAGGACATCACGACTAGGTGGGCTACAAAGGACAGAGGGCTGGCGGACACGAAAGAAGATGCATCGAGGAGCAACGAGGGGCAAAGGTGCTGGGCAGGCAAGGCTGATGAGCGGACAGTGAGCAGAGTTGGGGCGGAGACATCCAGTATTCTAATAATGGTGGGCCGCGGCCTGAGTTGACCGATATAAACTTGACTAGCGAGGTTTAAACTCCGGTGGGCGTGCCGCTGGCTGCCGATGTGATATCCTTTGAACTAGATTTTGGCCTAGACGTTGTCCTTAGACAAGTGATACTGAGGGACACCGGGAGACATTGCAGGCTATTAGACATCGCTCGAATGGCTGAGGATAGATTTTGTACTAGCTATGGGCTCGACCTCGAAGAATTTATAAATGGATTGACATTGGACAATGATCGAGAACTTCAAAAAGAACATGAGTAGGAGCGGAAATTGAAGTGATGGCCGGTGTCCGAGGGCCGAAGCAGGAGGCCACGAAAAAAAAGAGCAAACGTTATTTGTAACTTAAGCCAAACTTGAGCCCCTTCTAAGGGTCACTTCACCTCACCTCACACTCTTTTTCGCTTGCTGGACAGTCCTCCTTTCGGTCGTATCTTCCATATTCTGTCTTTCAAATCATTTAATCTTGTAGTACAACCACCCAATCATGTTCACACCCGCTGCTTGGCTGGCCCTCGGGCTTGCAGCGTCTTCCAAGCTGGCAGCTGCCCAGCAGGCAGGTTCCTTCGCTCAGGTCGGCAACACACAAGTTAGCGCTATGATGGTACGCAATTGTTTGCCTTGTTTTTCTTCTGTGCTGAGTGCTCGCTCCGAAGATGTTCCTTGGCAACGAGGAAAAGGTCTACATTCTCGACAAAACGGAGGGCAATGCTGCTCAAATAGATGGCCACCCTGCTTGGGGCGCTGCATGGTACGTGCTCTCGCATTCGCTGCATATTAATAGCCTGCTTAACTTTGCGCCCAGGGATGTCAATACTCACTCAGCCCAGGTGATGGAAGTTTTGACCAATACCTTCTGCGCTTCTGGTATGCACCTACCAAATGGCTCGTACGCGACATTTGGCGGCAACAGTGCAATTGGCCCTCTTGGTTCTACTGGTAATGTTAATGCAGGTGCATATGATTCGACCTATGGAGATTATGACGGAAGAAAGTCTATTCGTATCCTCAATCCTTGCACAAGTGCCGATGACATGTCAAGTGCTCAATGCCAATGGTTCGATAACGCCACAGCTCTGTCTATGCAGAAACTACGGTGGTACTCTGCCGCTGAGGCTCTTGGTGATGGTAGTATTGCATTGATCGGCGGTTTCGTCAGTGGTGGTTACATCAACCGGAATTACCCCAACACGGACCCAGAATACGAAGGCGGTGCAGCTGAACCAACGTATGAGTTCTTCCCTTCAAAGGGACCTGCAACTGTCATGAACTTCATGATCACTACTTCCGGTCTTAATTCCTACGCGCATACTTACCTCATGCCTTCTGGTAACATGCTCATCCAGGCCAATATCTCCACTGGTATGTCTTATTTTTATGCTCTTGTCCATCTTTCTCTTTCTTACGATTCCGACCAGTCCTCTGGAATCCTGATACCAACGTTGAAACACCCCTTCCCAACATGCCAGGCGGTGTCGCTCGTGTTTACCCGGCTTCTGGCGCCGTTGCCATGCTACCCCTCACTCCCGCCAATAACTATACCCCTACTGTCATCTTTTGTGGCGGCTCTGACATGCCTGACGAGTATTGGGGTAACTATTCGTTCCCCAACTATAACACTTGGACCTACCCTGCTTCCAAGGACTGTCAGCGCCTCACTCCAGAACCCACAGATGGCTCTTCTCCTGTTTATGTCTCAGACGATGACATGCTCGAGGGCCGTACCATGGGTCAGTTCATCATCCTTCCAGATGGTACCCTTTTGGTTATCAATGGTGGTATAAATGGTACTGCTGGCTACGCTCAGGCTACTGGTCAGACCCCTAGCTATAACCTCATGCCCTACGGCGAGTCGTTGGCCTCTGGCCCTGTCGGAACTCCTGCCATCTACAACCCGAATTTGCCCGCAGGCAGCCGCTGGTCGAACGCCGGTCTGAGTAGCACGAACATTGCACGTCTGTACCACTCCAGTGCCTTACTCATGCCTGACGCTACCGTCATGATCGCCGGATCCAACCCTAACATTGATGTCAACCTCACCACCATTTTCCCCACGACCTACACCGCGGAGATTTTCTATCCACCATATTATAGCGCCAGTAAACGCCCAACTTTCTCTGGCGCACCGCAAACTCTCTCTTATGGTGGTAGCTCCTTCGACCTCACTGTTCCTTCGAGCGCGTACAGCGGCTCCGGCAACGCTGCTGCTGCAAACACAACTGTCGTTTTGTTGCGTGGCGGTTTCACTACGCACGCCATGAACATGGGTCAAAGGTACCTGCAGCTCAACAACACGTACACCGTCAATAGTAACAACTCAATTACCCTTCACGTGGCTCAAGTTCCGCCAAACCCCAATCTCTTCACCCCAGGACCTGCTCTCATGTTCGTCGTGATCAACGGTATTCCCAGTAATGGAACGATGGTTATTGTCGGCAACGGTCAAATTGGGACGCAACCCACGCAAGCCGCTACTGTTCTCCCTGCTTCCGCTCAAAATCCCTCTGCCTCGGGCTCGGGCTCGGGTAGCAGCACTTCGTCAAACAGTGCATCGGGGAGCAGTCACACCGGAGCCATCGTTGGCGCTGTGATCGGAGCGATTGCTGTTATTGGTATTCTCGGTGCGCTCTTTGGTATTTTTGTGGCTCGACGTCGGCGCGCCGCCAGCCGCCAGCATCCTGCGGCTGCGTATGCCATGAAAGCCACGGGTGACGGGTTTGGTAGCGGCGCGTCCCGCGGAAGAGCCACCGATGATCGAGCACGCCATTCTGACTCGAGTGCGTTTGTCCCGTTGCAACAGGATAATTCAAGCACCGCATGGAATGCGAGTAACACCAGTCTGCATTCACCGTATCGGGATACGTATGGGAGAGAGGGGGCAGATTATGATCCATATAATTCAGATGGCGCAGTGCAACATAGCAGTGGACAGCGGCTATGAACATTGAACATGACAATAGAAACGGACAGACAGCGCTTGTCGTGTGGACTATCTCAGTTGTTTTTTTTGTTTCTTTCCTGTTGCTCATTCATTTATAGCTACAATCATATATCGCGTGCGGTCATGTTGAAGCTCTCTATTGTTCCGTGTGCTTCAACGTAGTATCTGTCGTTTCGGGCGTTTTTGGACTTTTGTTATATTAGAGCCACGGGTGCTCTGTTGTCACTCATTAGTGTTGTTACTTACGGATAAATTTGCAGTGGAACGTTGAACGTTCTGTCGAATTTTGGCAAACATTTTTGTCAAACAAAAGCGATAGATCCTACTGACGAAGGTTGGCGAAAGCTTTAGTGTGTCAGATGTCACAGACAATCTGTGAGGGACGTACATATACATGTGAGCATGCACAGTAGTGCGCAACAAACTTGGGGTGATAACGACTCGGTCGTATTCTGAATAGCTGAGGGGAAAAGGCAAGTTTGGTCTAGGTCGAGAAACAAAGGACCCTGCAAGAGAGGCGAACTGTGGCGCGGTAAGGCTATCGCTGGTGGATGCTCTCGTCGAAAAGGTCTGTTACGTGCTCACTAGTGTCAGCCTAGCTGACACCAACCTGCTGAGACACTCACTAGTAGCACCATAACATGAAGGGACTAGGGAAAGCTAGTACGAGTGGAGTACTTGCACGCACACAAGTCTAACGTTATAAGTAGTCTGGCCTACACCCCCGGTAAGTATTACCCCAACTCAAGTTTATTCTATGACACATATGTTCACATGAACAGCGCTGGTGACACCGAGACCAGACAAAAATAGAGGCCTCGAGATCGAAGCACGGTGCGTATGGCATAAGTATGTATTAAACACCTCCCCAGTTGGGGAATGAGAAGCTCATGACCGAACTCGGTTTAGGTGTTGGGTCGTACTATCCCTACGCAGACTGACGAATAGAAGGATGCCGGTTCTTGAAAAGTTGCGGTTAACTTATTATGGGCTAGACTGAGATATTCGGCGGTCTGTATCCACAACTACGACTCGGAAGCCGCATACAAGATCCTACCGTAGCCCCACCGATTGTACATCTCCACTCTCAGGCCGTAGCTGCGTCATAGAACATTCAACACCCTCGTTCCTCCCTCCGAATAGGCCCGTCGGACTTGACTAGCGGGATTAAGAAGGTCGTACGATGTATGATACGCTGGAGGTATGTCTTATCGCGTTAATCATATACCATCTTTTACAAATTTTGAGTTCCGCATCCTACCGATGCGACGTCGCGCGAATGCCAATATCGAACAAGTTATCAAGTGGTCTTGCTAGCGAGATACTTGTCTAGTTGCGGTATGGAGAAAGAAGACAGACCAAGATCCAGACAAGTTGTTTCTTTCGTTTGTTCTTTTTTATGATACTCGATAGGCACCTGGAAATCGACCCTGATATTCGCCCTGACCGGTCCCGGAGACACGAGGCAAAGGTTACATACATGAGGAAGGATGAGCTGGCCATTACAACCCCTATCGACTGAGAGTAACGTTTGCCAAGGCTCGCGTGTCACGGGATGTGAGGGTGTTCTATGAGCCAATCCGCTTCTGCCCCGTTCACCCCCGTCACGAATATTTGATCCCATCCAAGAACAGCTCTACGGGTATTGAATCCTCGTCACACAGCCTGATTGACGTGCATCAATCAATGAAACGCATTTTTCTTGCGCAGATGATCACAGACCTTGATATGATCACCCCCACAGCTTGGTAAACGGTTCATTGGTGAGATGATGAAGATTGCTTCAAGGCCTATCATCGCTCTACCAAGCCGGTTAGAAGACTGCAAAACTTTTCAGCCAAAGAAGGATAGATGTCACGGATGTATACCTATTTGGCAATAATAGCTTCTTGAACAACGTGACTATCGTGGACGCTGGTTAAGCGGGTGCAATTTTGTGCTAGCCTATGTTCGATTGACCACATATCGTACGTGCCTATCTAGGATTTCATACATTTGTGATTTCGCTACTCATCATATATTCTATCAGATTTCTCGGAAATTGATGAAGAAGCTTGATCGGCTCAACCTCGTGGCTTGCCACTGCTCCCGCGAAAGATGCTCCATATTGGACCTGTTCACCCAGGTCGGTGAGCGCTCGTTTTGATCCTATCACCAACTGTTTTTGAGACGGGGCTATGTAGACACTCTTGGCAATTTGACGCCCAACTGGGTGAGTATCTGGTCGTGTTACTCCCACAAGTACCTTTGTCTCCCAACAACCGCCTACACCTACAACCGCCTTTGTGCCTCATGCCCACGGAATCTGTCTTTTTATGAAATAGCCAACCGATCGGTGGAATCGGGGTTTCGAAACATGATGACGATCAAACAAACTTTCATCATCGGATTACAAGATTATGGTTACATCGCCGTAGGGTATTTATACCGGGCCGTTCACTCACTCCTCAGTAGTTATTACAGTCCAGCGGTACGTTACCAAAAGGCCAGGGCCTCTTCCATTCCCCTCACGATTCGTCATGCTCTACCTCCAAATTCTGTATTCATTCACGAGCGACGACATCACGACTACCATTGTTCCCATTGTGTGTATTACTCTTTCGCCGTTCTGTCACCGTACACTGACCATATCAGACACTATTCGCAGTCGTGGCTGGGCCACTCTGCAATTTCCAACGTTTTTCACACATTGTGTTCTGGATTTGGCTCCATCTACTCCATTTTAATGTCGCCAATCAAATAATCGACCCTCAGGAGGACGGAAAGAACAAGTCTTCTCGGCCTATACCTGCAGGACTAATAACCCTGGAAGACGCTCTTGTGTTACGTTGGGCTCTCATTCCCATATGTCTCGCCCTATCCGCATGCTACAGCTTTCAAGTCTTTGGCTTAAGCCTCGTGTTGACGCTGTTCATAATCTTCTATAATGAGCTTAAAGCCCACGAGCATTGGATCTCGAAGAACTTTATAACGGCAGTGGGTTACGCTTGCTTTGAAATTGGTTCCACTCTTATCGCAGGTTCGTTACCGAACATTTTTATCTCCGAATGGATGTTTTGCTGATTTATTGCTCAAACAGGCAAAGATATGTCACGGTTAGAACCCACCGCAATTTCAGCGATTTGCTTAAGCCTTGCCGTGTTCACGAGCACATTGCACGCACAGGACTTCAAAGACGTGGAAGGAGACCGCCTTATCGGCAGACAAACATTACCCATAGCATTCCCGAATCTCGCGCGGACATCTATGCTGGTGGCCCTTCCTCTGTGGTCCATCTGCTTGTCTCGTGTTTGGGGAGTGGACACACTCTGCACGTTTGCATTCACAGGATATGCAGCGATGGTAGGGCTCAGATTCATGACCTGCAAGACATCAAAGGCAGCGCGAATGTCTTGCAAATTGTATAGTGTGAGTGGCGTTCTCTGACTGACGTGCGTCTTTCCTGATGTGGTGTTATAGCTATGGTTTTCTGTCGCACATCTTCTCCCTGCCTATTGGAGGTACTTCCACGAAGGACAGAATTATGCCTTTTGAACGTCCTAACTTATTGATAATGCGACGCGACTGTTGTACGACCAAGCCTGTAAACGATGTAGTTTTTGGAGGTTGTAGTTTGGTTGTAGCTGTAATCTGTATCACCAAAGGGATGCATTTCTTTCATCAATACTTGTTCGGCAATGACATGTGCCACGGACCCGGCGCTAACTTGTCGGCCGGTATCACACAACTCCACCGAGTCGCATGGAGGTCGCCTGTCATATTCATGCACACTCTTATTTATAACAGAAAGTATACCCAAACTTGAGTATTCTCGCGACTCAGGCACTTGAGAAAGCTGTGAATCTAGATGAGGCCTTATTCTCTCAGGGGTACTGAGGTAAAATGAGCAGGACGACACACGGAAGATAATCTTAGCTGCCAGCCAGTGCCAGGGTGGACACTAAGTATAGTCATCAATAGCAACTCACCAACACGTGTAGGGTTGGCCATGTGGAACTGCAGTGCTTCGCGCTTGTCTGAACAGCCATCAAAGGTAAAATAACGAATGAATGGGACAAAGGAACAAATAAGGGTCTACAAGAGTTTATGTGGATCTCCTTCCTGATCGGGAGTAGGCGCTTTTTCGCAGCCTGGGTACGGTGAGTCCGAACGGTCACAGACAGCGATTAGCTGGTGCTTATTTCTGAACTCGCAGCAACTTGGGATCTGCTCCAGGTCTGGTGAAAACACTCAGTGACTGAAAAAAAGACAACATCGCTCCAACAGTAGATTTTCGAACGTCGAAGCCCGAGTGGGCCATTGAATTTTCATTGTCCGTCTCTTTCATCTCAGTGACGATTCATTCGATCCTTTTTCAACTAATCGTGATCCAACGTATAAAACGTATTTCTGACGGTCTTTTCTCTTACCGCGTTTGTTTACAACGAACTAGCACTCTGCAATGGACTGGGACGTAGGCCCATCCCCTTCACAATTCTCCTCATCATCTCAATGGGCGCGCGCCAGTACTCGGCCTACATCTGCCAACATGAGCATCGACGACGATGTCGGCTACGTGACATGGAAGCAATCCCAACCCGACCCCATCATCCGAGAACTGATGCACAACGCAGAGAGCAAAAAAGAGGGAAAACGAGAACAGAAACGTACGTGCCCTCACACGAGAACATTCGAGATGTTTTTGACTTGCTTTTGTCCTGCTTGCAGCCCGTTTGGATGCGTCTGAGCACACGTCCACATGGGCATCAAGCACCAGCACGTCTGTTCCTCACCGCACGGCATCCCTCCCCGGTTTTTCCACACTATCAACATCGACAAGCACACTTGCATCTACGTTCGCGTCTAATTCGTCGAGAAAACTACATCCAATGAAACTTATCTCGAAAAAAGTACCCCCGTCGCGTGCGTATTCATCTACCGCACCCGTGAAAGATGGCGTCTCTTCCGAATCAGAACTGGCCGCGAGATACCTTCATATCATACGTAATGGCACTGCAGAGATGGACGAGAATTCGAGGCGAAAGCAAGCTGCGAAGGCGAAGGCAGAAAAAGAGGCAGCGAGTGGCACGCCGGGGGATAACGCGACTCGGAAGAATACCTGTGCATCTTCGTCTTCTTCGAGGTCCACATCTACCGCGTTCACTGCAAGGCCTTTAAAGAAGACGGCTAGTATTTCGTCTACTTCTTCTGCACCTCTGCGAGGGAATGTGATCAGTAGATCATCGAGCTCTGCAACTCTCAAGCCTACAGTTAAACTTTCTAGAGACAGTGGCACATGCGGGGACATCCAGATGACGTTGGACTCAGATCGAGATACGGATCGCGAGGGAAGCACTTTCACCGATTCCGCAGGTGATTTCGCTCCAAACGAGTCTTTCTCGATGCATGTAGATGGCGTCCTACCACCTCCCAAGCGCACGGTGGGGAGAACCCCCAGTATTGTTATGGACACCAGTCCTACGGTTTCTTCCTCAAACTCTGGGTTTATGCCTCCTTCCAAAACTCTCACAACTGCATCCACTTCTGTGTTCACAACAGTTCCAGAGAAGATACTCCAGTCGAGATCTGTTGTAGCACCCTCAGCGACTCAACGAGGTCCCCCACCACTGGGGATGCGCCGGCAACACAATCTCCCAAATTCCGGATTCCCTTTATCGCAATCGCGCTACGCCACCACGCAGTCGCCCTATGCGGCTTCACAAGCAAAGGGACAAAAGCCAGTGACGCTTCCGCCCTTCAAGCCTCCGCTGCTCAAGAAACCCAACTCGAAACCTACTTCCGCGCCAAAGCAGGTCTTCCAGACTCCTGAAAGCCCACCGACCTCGACGCCCGAGCTGGTCAAGGACGATAGCAACGATGATGGTGATGAGGAGGAGGATAAACTCGGTGCGGCGGGTGCGGATTCGTCGTTTGATGTGTCTTTTGATGTGGATGTGGATGCTTTTGAGGCGACGATGCGGCAGTATGATTGATTGGGTGGATGTATGCGTTTTTGACGCCGGAGAAGATACGGGGTGTATGCTATGGAAGGTGAATACTATGTTTTCGATTTGTCTTTGATAATCCATCTACTTAGATACATGTACACGCGTTCACATATAATATTCACTTTATGATTTCGAACTGCATATCCGGACTCTTGACTGCTACGGATACTACATACCGGAATACGAGTCACTCGGTATTAAGATGCAAAATCTAGGTCATGTGTCCTCCTGTGTCGGTTGAGGGCATCTCTACGCGAGAACATCTTCCCGCATTCACAGGGGTATACAATCCCTAAATGCTTATCTTCCACATGCCTCCAGAAGGATTCTCTGCTAAACTCCACATTACAACCATCCCACATGCATATGACGCGAGACTTGTATGAGCCACGAATTCCATGAGCTTCACGTAGGTGAGCAGAAAGATTGTAGCCAAGAAACAAGTCATTGCAACGCAACCCGTGAGAACTCACCCACATGCACTGAAACATCTCACTGGGAGTATGGCTCATCTTCAAGGGTCGATTAGTTGTAGTGAGGCACGGTCAGAAGGTCAACAACTTACAGGTTCTCGTCTAGTGGAGGACCCAGATATTGCGTTACTTGAGTCGTTGCAAGAAAGACGCGGTGTGGAAAATATAGAAGTACTCGAGGTGGAGGCAGATAAGCTTTCCGCGGGCGTGAACAAACTATCCGTGACCGTGAAAAAAGTCCTCGGTCCATGATCAGGGTGGAGTGGTAGACTTTCGAGTGGCTTTTCTGCCGTATCTGACTCATTAGAACCACCGCATGGGGAAGCTCTGGGGTCATTATCGGGTCCATCATCAGAAGGCGGTCCACTACAAGAGTCTTGAAGCTCGTGTCAGTCGAGGGTTGGAAAGCACCACGAAATATGTAGAATTACCTGGAGAGGAAAATTTATGCATGACAAAGTCAAGTACTTCGTTTGCTGAAGGTCGAAGATGAGGTTCGGATTGCCAACATTTTTGGATGAATTTCCAATCAGAGTCTATTATTCTTGGATGACCATCTGGACGCTGCGGTCTACGACCTTGGGATATCAGGTTAGTAATGCATGCCACCAGCCTTGCAGATTTAATCTCAGACCAAGGAGGCCGACCCGAGAGAATCTGTTCAATCAGTCCTCAGGGAAACGTTTTGTGACCAAACGTCAACTCACTTGAAGCATTACACAACCAAAGGAGTAGATATCGATTTTTTCCACCAACCCCGGGTCACACGTAGTGTCTGGTAGAATGAGTTCTGGTGCAGCATAGGGGATTGCTCCGTGATGTATAGATGTCACGGCCAAATGCGACTGGCCAAGGAGAGGTTGTGTAATGGTGGAAAGACCAAAATCGATTAACCTCGCATGACCTCCCTTGTCGATCAGTATATTTGCCTGCATATTCATGAGGTTTCAAGAATGACACAACAGCTCTGTATTTACCCCTGTTATATCACCGTGCATGACAGCTTTCGAGTGCACTTGCATCAAACGTAAGTTACAACTTGAACGTTTTGAAAAAAGATGGAAACTAACGGTAACGAAGTCCAGCGCTGACATCCTCCAACTTCCAACTTCGAGTTAGTCTTCAAAGGTGAAAGGATGTGATGGTAATGACTCACCATACGCGAACGGTCCAAGACTGTTAGATGGTCGTGGTTAGATACTAGGTATGCATTCAATGTGCCATTTGGCATCCACGGAGAAACTAAGCAGCGCAATTCTGGCTTGTATCCAAATCCTGTCGCTATACCCAACAAGGGTACAATGTTGTCATGGTGTAGAATCTTCAATATGCCAATTTCTCGGTTGATTTTCTAGGTGCGTCCAAAATTAATGTAGGCTGATATGCGGTCCTTGCACAGAGCTTACCCTGTTGAGTTTCTCTAAATCATAATGTTCTGGAAGTTTGAAGGCCTTGACCGCAACCTTATCGATCAATATCCCGATCATGATCAGCCAGTTGCATAGTAAATTGAATCCAACATATGGACTAACGAGGGCAGAAATACCATTTGCATCATCACTGTAATTGCATTTCCAGACATCGCCATATGAACCTGCACCAACGTGGTCCATAGCTATTCGAGTGATAAAGGGCGTCAAATCGTCTGGCAAGTCTTCCGTCCTGCAGCACGGTCATACGAGAAGTTCATTAAAACAAATATGACGACATACCTTACATTGTCGTTCTCCATACTTTCTCGATCAACTTCGTAGTAGGCGATGAAATGTCAACTGTACTATCCTGTGAATCCACGCTGGATGTAGCCTATAGGCGTCTATATGACTCGTGTTCATTACTTAGCAGCGCTCACCATTCTTGAAGCTTGAATCTTGTCCTAGAGATATCAGATCATTGGCACAAATCATCCGAGTTGACACGTCAAGTGCAACGTAAGTACTAGCTGGCTGCCTCAAAATAGCTTGAGTCCGCTAATGCAGCCTACTGATACTCATTTTTCTTAGCGATACCTTGTCACTAAGGCTGCCCATGCGTGAACTCGGCATGACCCTACCCACTACTCGTAAGAATTTGTTGGGCACAGGATGCAGCTAGGCCGCCCTACAGGCTACGCACCGAAAACCCGCCTTCATTTATACATGTTTGACAGTACTTTGCAATGGACTGGGACGTGGGGCCATCCCCTTCATTCCAAATTACAATTTTCCTCTTCATCTCAATGGGCGCGTGCTAGTACTCGGCCTGCATCCGCTAACATGAGCATCAACGATGATGTCAGCTACATTACATGGAAACAAGAAAACGAGAACAGAAACGTACGTGCTCTCACACGAGAACATTCGAGGTGTTTTTGACTTGCTTTTATTTGTCCACATGGGTATCAAGCACCAGCACGTCTGTTCCTCATCGCACGGCATCCCTCCCCGGTTTTTCCACACCATCAACATCGACAAGCACACTTGCATCTACGTTTACGTCTAATTCACCGAGAAAACTACATCCAATAAACTTATCTCGAAGAAAGTACCCCCGTCGCGTGCGTATTCATCTACCGCACCCGTGAAAGATGGCGTCTCTTCCGAATCAGAACTGGCCGCGAGGTACCTTCATGCCATACGTCATGGCACTGCAGAGATGGACAAGAATTCGAGGCGAAAGCAAGCTGCGAAGGCGAAGGCAGAAAAAGAGGCAGCGAGTGGCACGCCGGGGGATATCACGACTCGGAAGAATACCTATGCATTTTCGTCTGTGTCGAGGTTCACATCTACCATGTTAACTGCAAGGCCTTTTAACAAGACAGCTAGTATCTCGTCTACTTCTTCTTCTGCACCTCTGCGAAATGTGATCAGTAGATCATTGAGCTCTGCAACTATCAAGCCTACAGTTAAACTTTCTAGAGACAGTGGCACATGCGGGGACATCCAGATGACGTTGGACTCTGACCACTGAGATACGGATCGCGAGGGAAGCACTTACACCGATTCTGCAGGTGACTTCGCTCCAAACGAGTCTTTCTCGATGCACGTGGATGACATCCTACCTCCTCCCAAGCATGCTGTGGGGAGGATCCCCAGTATTGTTATGGACACCAGTCTTACGATTTCTTCCTCAAACTTTGGGTCCATGCCTCCTTCCAAAACTCTCGCAGCTGCATCCACTTCCGCATCTACAGCAGTTCCAGAGAAGATACCCCAGTCGAGAAATGTTGTAGCACCCCTCAGCAACTCAACGAGGTCCCCCACCGCTGGGGATGCGCCGGCAACACAATCTCCCAGATTCCGGATTCCCTTTATCGCAATCGCGCTACGCCACCACGCAGTCGCCCTATGCGGCTTCACAAGCCAAGGGACAAAAGCCAGTGATGCTTCCGCCCTTCAAGCCTTTGCTGCTCAAGAAACCCAACTCGATACCTACTTCCGCGCCAAAGCAGGTCTTTCAGACTCCTGAAAGCCCGCCGACTTCGACGCCCGAGCTGGTCAAAGACGATAGCAACGATGATGGTGATGATGAAGAGGATAAACTCGGTGCGGCGGGTGCAGATTCGTTGTTTGATGTGTCTTTTGATGTGGATGTGGATGCCCTGGAGGCGACGATGCGGCAGTATGATTGATGGGGTGGCCACATGCGTTTTTTTGGTGCCGGAGGCTACGAGGTGGGTGTATGCTATGGAAGGTGAATACTATGTTTTCGATTTGTCTTTGATAATCCATCTACTTAGATACATGTACGCGCATTCACATATAATACCCACTTCATGATTTCGAACTGCATATCTGGACTCTTGACTGCTACGTATGCTACATATCGGTATACCACTTGCTAATCATTAGGATGCATTTCCGGATATTACCAAATGTTGGCACGAATCGTTGACGCGCCAAGTGCAACATCAAAATAGCTCAAGTCTGCTAATGTGTGGTTCACTGATATTAGTAAATTATAGTACGACGCCCGGCGAGCCCAATCAATGCACTCGCAGCTCAGATCTATGCAGATCGTCCTTTTCACTGTGTCTAGTAGATGATACTTAGCGTACATGCATAAATATTCAATATCGATGACGTGTATGCGCACAATGAGGCGTAACGTACGTGAATATTTAGGTGGAAGTATGAAAATGTGCATATTTCTAGGAAGAAGCGATGTCAAACCGTCAGAATATATTTGCATAAACACATGTATGGGAGGTCAGATCTATCCGCATGTCTCGAATGCGAAGAATGGGATCTCCTCACACTGATATGACATGCAGAACGACTTGTGTTTCTGATCAGAACTCATGCATCATGGTCGGCGCGTGCAGGATATCATATCATTATAGATGAGACTCAGTCATGGGCCAGAACCTTCAAACCAGCTTGCGTGCACGTCGGTGTCTCCCCATATCATGAACTACTGCCGATCATGTAACACATCCTCCTGTGGACATTGAGGACACTTTTACGCGAGAACGTCCTCCCGCATGAGTCACAGGAGTACACAATCCCCAGGTGAATCTCTTCCATATGCCTCAAGAGGGATTCTTTCTTAAGCACCGTACTGCAACCATCCCAGATGCACATGACGCTGAGCTTAGGTGGGCCACAAATTCCATGGACTTCACGTAGGTGAGAAGAGAGATCGTGGCGATGGATCAAGTGATCGCAGGATAGCCCGTTAGGACCATTACACTTGCACTGAAATACTTCTTCGAGAGAATGGCCCTTGTGCAAGGATCAATTAGTCATAGTGAAGCACGGTCAGAAAGTCGATAACTTACATGTCCTGGTGTAGTGGAGGACTCAGATACTTCATTATTTGAGTCGTTGTGAGAAGAAGACGGTACGGGAAATGCAGGAGTAGTCGAGGTGGAGGCAGACAAATTATCTGCGAACGTGAACAAGATCTTCAATTCATGATCAGGGTGGAGTGGGGGACTGTCGGGTGGTTGTTCTGCTGTATCTGAGTCATTGGAACCACCGTGCGGGGAAGTTCCAGGAAAATAATCCGGCGCATCATCGGGATGATCGTCAGGCGGTCTACTACAAGAGTCTTGAAGCTCGTGTCAGTCGATGGTTGGAAAGCACCACGAACCATGAGGAATTACCTGGAGAGTAAAACCTATGCATGACAAAGTCGAGCACTTCATCTGCTGAAGGTCGAAGTTCGGGTCCGGATTGCAAACATTTTTGGATGAATTTCCAATCAGAGTCTTTTATTTTAGGATAACCATCTGGACGCTGCGGTCTACGACCTTGGGATATCAGGACAGGAATGCGTGAATCCAGCCTTACAGGTTCAATCTCAGACCAGGGGGACCGACCCGAGAGAATCTATTCAATCAGTCCTCAGGGGAACGTTCTGTGACCAAACATCAACTCACTTGAAGCATTACACAACCAAAGGAGTAGATATCGACTTTTTCCTCCAACCCCGGGTCACATGTAGCGTCTGGTAGAATGAGTTCTGGTGCAGCATAGAGGATTGCGCCATAATGTATAGATGTCACGGCCAAATGCGACTGGCCAAGGAGAGGTTGTGTAATGGTGGAAAGACCGAAATCGATTAACCTCGCATGACCTCCCTTGTCGATCAGTATATTTGCCTGCATATTCATGAGATTTCAAGAATGACACAGCAGCTCTGTATTTACCCCTGTTATATCCCCATGCATGACAGCTTTCGAGTGCACTTGCATCAAACGTAAGTTACAACTCGAACGTTTTGAGAAAATAGATGGAAACTAACGGTAACGAAGTCCAGCGCTGACATCCTCCAACTTCCAACTTCGAGTTAGTCTTGAAAAGCGGAAGGATGTGATGGTAATAATTCACCATACGCGAACGGTCCAAGACTGTTAGATCGTTGTGGTTAGACGCTAAGTACTCATTCAATGTGCCATTTGGCATCCACGGAGATACTAAGCAGCACAATTCTGGCCAGTATCCAAATCCTGTTGCTATACCCCACAAGGGTACAATGTTATTATGGCGTAGAATCTTCAATATGCCTATTTCTCGGCTGATTTTCTGGGTGCATCCAAAGTACAAGTTAGCACGGGCTATTATGCGGTTCTCATGCGAAGCCTACCCTGTTGAGTTTCTCTAAATCATAACGTTCTGGAAGTCTGAAAGCCTTGACCGCAACCTTATCGACCAATGGTCCGATTATCAGCCAGTGGCATGGTAAATTGAATCCAACAAAGGACTGACAAGGGTAGAGATACCATTTGCCAGTGCATGATGATTGCAATTGCATTTCCAGACATCGCCATATCCACCTACACCAACAGGCCTCGGAGTTGTTCGAGTGATAAAGGGCGTCAAATCGTCTGGCAAGTCTTCGTTCCTGCAGCACGATCACATCACAAGTTCAGCAAAACAGATATGGCGACACCAAGCACAGTGACTTGAATGCGATCATACCCCACATCGTCCGAGTTATTCATGCTTTCTCGTCGATCAGCGTAAGAGATGAAAGGTCAACTGAGAAGTACTAGGTTAAGGGCGAGATCAAAGAAACCACACTGGATGTAGCCTATAGGCGTCTATATAACTCGTGTTAAAGTTAGTGCTCGCCATTCTTGTCCCAAGTTGGTATATATCTTCCTTGGCGCTTAACGCAACATCGTGCATTTCCCGAGCAAATGCGGGCCCGCCAGGTAGTGACGCTGGCACACATCGTCGACGTACAAAATACAGCGTGAAGATAGCTTTAATGTACTACTAGTTCACTCGGATGATAAAGTTACCTGGCACTGTCCTCATGCAGCACGACGTTCAGTAGATCAGACTCGGATGCTAGATACTAAGAGGCCGAGCACAAACTGGAAAATACAAGTTAAAGTCGACATTGACATATCGTGGAGGCATACAGCGTCAAAGTCTGGAATATCGTCCTGGGCAACATGCTGCGCGCATGACCGAATATCCCAACGACGCTCTTAACCCCGGGAAATTACAGGCCAGCCGCTATGTGTATCATCACTTCGTCAGGAGTATCGTGGTCACCGACTGCGGTTTCACGGGCAGAGAGGAATGTAAATTGACTTGAAGTGTTCATCCAAATTCTGTGTTCCGTAACACGCGGGATGGAACCAAGTATTATCTCGCAATGCGCCCAGTGCTCTCGATTTCGCAGTATCAATATCTTCAAGAAGGAAATAGTTGGGGAGGGGGCAAAAGTCTTCGCACCAATTCCAGCTCAAGCTCCACACCGTCCGAAGCGAATGAGGCACCGGCTGGGCGATTCTGACCAATGGCAGTGAAGGGTACCGACAGGGACCTGTCATGACTTTCGCGAGCCCTCATTAGCGCGATGAGCGATGGGGTATATGAAAAAATGTAGTGTTTTCCCTTTGCGCTGTACTCGCCAGCAGCATGCAACGGCAAGAAATTGAAGAGACGTCGGGCACCACCATTTTCAGGAACCTCGTCGCATAAATCCATCCAGAATCCAATGATGATGAACTTTGGAGGGAACTTGGATAATGAGAAAACTGAAAGCAGTTGGGCTGGGAGTAGGGGAAGCTTAAAGTAGATATCAATCATGAGTAGAGCGTCAGAAGCAAAGCACTCCTTCGTGACAGAATCGGTGGTGAATTTGAGACGCCAGAAGGGCGGTGCATCCCGTGCACAAGCAGGTCTTTGGAGGAGGTGGAATGAAGGGGTGATGTTGGAGTAAGCTATGTGCTACATGCAGGCGCCAGAAGGAGATGTACTTGAGTAGCTGCTCAACACGAGCAACAACGATATGCATGCATTCGTGGAGGATAGATAGTGATATTCGAGCACCAATCACCCGATTAGATACGATGGGATACATTCTGGAGTTTGGGAGTGGGACGCATGTATGCACTGGGACATACTGTGGGCGGGTATGATAAGAGAGTGCATTCTTGCCGTGATGGAGGCGTGGAAGCGAACAGCCTCAAGTGTCTGGGCGTCTATTGAAATAAAACAGGTGCATGCAGCACTAGTGAGGCATGTTTTACATAAACCCCAAAGTACAGAAAGACACCCACAATCCCCCAAAATCTAATTCGACGCTCCGGTAAAATGTCGAAACTCATTCCAATCACGACACCCCTGCGAGAGTTCAAAGGCCATAAAGATCGCGTAACGGCAGTCGCAGTGTTCCCCGATAAACAGCGAATGTTCACGGGCTCGGACGATATGACACTTCGTCTGTGGGACTTGAAGACAGGTGTTATGTTGAAGAAGATGGAGGGGCATAGCAGGAAGGTGTGGGCATTGGCGGTATCACGAGATGGGCAATTGATAGCAAGTGGTGATCTCAACGGAGAAGTCTTCGTCTGGCACGGAGAAAGTGGAGCATCAATCACTGAACCCATCAAAGCCCACTTCGGTCATATCGCCTCACTAGATTTTTCTCCTGATGGATCAGTGCTGGTCACTAGTACATACGACGACGGAATCACGAAACTGTGGAACATCAAAACCTGGGAGCAACAAGGAGACTCAATCGAGTGTGGTCATCGTCGCGTACGGTATTCGCCTTCTGGAGAACTTCTTACCATCGCAACAGACAACGATATCCAAATTTATAATCCAGGCACGAGGAAACGCGTCGCATCCTTCAAGGCTCACACTGGACGCAACTTGTCATTTGCATGGACACCCGATGGCATACGCCTCCTCACGGGTGGCAGTAGTTTTGATTCTACCATACGCGAATGGGATACAACAACCTGGCAGCAGGTCGGTGATCCATAGACGGGCCATACTGACGCAATCCGTGCCATTGCCGTTAATCCTACTGGCACACTTGTCGCATCCGCATCTTATGACAACCATGTCCGTCTCTGGCGGCTCTCAGACCGACAAACCGTCGCCATATTCGAGCACTCATCCTTCACAGAGTACATCACTTTCTCGGTAGACGGCAACCACATCCTCAGCGGAGGTGGCGATGGCGTGATTTCGGAGTGGACAGTACCTCAGGGTATTCATCCGAAGGCATGTTTCCAGCATTGACTGATATACCACAATTCGAGCATATTTTGCACAGATACTAGCCATCACGACAGCCCGCGTTGCATGCATAAATGGAGACTTATCTACTGTCGAAGACCTACTCACGCAAGATATCAACACCAGTGTGAACAGCCACACTCCCTACGCCCATCGCTCATTCGTGATGGCCCGACAGCACAACTGGAACCGCGCCCTTCAGGATGCAATCAAGGTGAGTCATACGCACTGACCATAGTCCACTTACGAAAGGCTGACTCGACGGACATAGTCTATCAACATTCAGCCCTCATTGATAGGTTACATCTCCAAGGGTATTGCCCTATGCGGAAAAGGCCGTGTTCCGGATGCGAGGGCAGCGTTTGATGTTGCATCAATGTACACGGACCAAGAACCGCAAATCATCCACTCCCTGCTCTTGATCAAAGTATGTTACATTTGCCTCACATATTACCCTCCGCTTCATCGCGTATTTCAGGCCATCGCTCTTTTCAATGCAGATCAACGTGACGATGCAAACTTGCTCTTCGAAGAACTCGCTGCTGGTTGTCCGAATGCCGATACTCTTGGGTGTTGTGTCGTGCAAGTAAGTATCATCGACACTTGATCATCGACACTAATATTTGCAACTCGCACATCAGGCATATCTGCGTGTTCAACTCAGAATCAAGGCCTTGGACGGTGCACGTCATGAAGAAGCCGCTGACCATTTTACCGCCGTTCTCAACTCGAGCGCGCTCTCATCGAGTTCACCTATTCATTTTATGTATGAGGACTTGGTAGTAGTACGTGACTATACACCCGAAATCTTTTCATAACCAAGTCCCTTGTCCAGCTCTTCGCCTGGGATTTCAAATCGTTGCCGCTCACTGCACACCAGAAACAGTGCCAGGCTTTCCTTTCCGCAGGCAAAGTCAATGAAGCACTGGAGTCGCACAAATCTATGATGGACTACCTCGACGAAACAACAAAGGCCAGCTGCATTGACTGGTCCACTGGCGAGTCTTCAGTAATGTTACCCAAGGTTATAATCCTTACCCACATTTCACTCAGCTTTCAAGCAAGAATGCAGCGCCCTCTCTCTTACCAACGGAGATTATGCCCGCACTGCAGGCGACCATGACAGGGCTATTGACCTCTACTCGGCAGTGATCGACCTAAATTCTGCATCTGACGCTGTCTTTGTAAAACGCAGCAAGGCAAGATTGGGAAAAATGCTATGGACGGAAGCACTTCTCGATGCGCAGAAGGTGCGATGATGTTTATGGTTTTTTAACCTATGCTCATTGCGGTGATACACAGGCTATCCAACTCAATCCTTCGTCTCATATTGGATACAAGTTGGAGCATGCAGCGTTTCATGGCGCACAACGTTATGATGAAGCTATCGCAGCCTTCAAAATGATGCTCTCAAAATTGAATAGCACTTCTGACATTGAGACATGAAGTAAGCCTCAAAGAGCTCGTGTGTCAACATACTGACTGTTCTTGCAGAGTTGCGCCAGCAGTATCTCAGCCCTTCTGAAGTAGACCGTGCTATTCGAAAGATCATCGATGCTCAACTTGACAATGTTCCGCTGCGTGTAATCGACACTACCACCGGTTTCTTATGTGATCGAAAGATGCAGATACGCACCTTCAAAACGAGCGCAGAGTACAAGGAGCTTGTATCATCAACACTTGCGCACCCAGATATCCAAATGGAGCACATCGAAGACACGGTGATGACATATTTCCAATATGTCATGCTATCGCACAGGTGGGAAGGCGAGGAGCCGCTGCTGCAGGATATCCAGGGCAAGGACGTTCGTAAGTTGGATCCAGTTGGCGGCATCAAGAAATTGCAGTCCTTCTGCAAAACTGCTCGCGATTTGGGGTATCGCTGGGCATGGAGCGATACATGCTGTATTGACAAGAACATCGATTTTGAGCGCCAAGCATCAATCAAGTCCATGTTCGACTGGTATCACCACTCCGCGCTCACAGTCGTATACCTCTCGGATGTTCCGCCTTTGTCAAAGTCTGGTGCACTGGCAGAGAGCGCCTGGAACACCCGCGGATGGACGGGCCAAGAATTCCTCGCTCCCAACGTCATTCGGTTCTATCAGAATGATTAGACTCTTTATCTCGACGATCGCACTCCCAATCACAAGGATTCTGTGATGATCATGCAGGAGTTGGAGGATGCGACGGGCATAGATCAACGAGCTGCTGTGGCCTTCCGTCCCGGGATGAGAGACGCCCGAGAGAAACTTCAGTGGGCGTTGGTACGTACTACCACGTTGCAATAAGACATTGCATACTCGTTATTCGGCAATTTTGGCGTCCGTCTACATGTTGATTATAGCGAGAAGAAGCGGAATGCGCTCGGGCGGCTCCTGCAGGAAATCATAGCTCAGTCTGGGGATATTACTGCGCTGGACTGGGTCGGAAAGTCATCAGAGTTCAACAGCTGTCTACCAGCCGACATCACCTCATACGATGCTCCACTATGCAAGCTGCCATCTCTATCTGAAGATTAGATTCAGTCATCGGTCTCCTCGCTGCGAGGTGTTGTGGCTTCACAGTCAGCTTCACAATTGTATCAGACACTTGACTGCCTAAGCGCTCCCCGTTTTGCACACCGCCGGTTGCATCTGCCTTGCATCGTATTCCCGGTCACAGAAGCCAGGCGGAAGCCAGGTCATGACCAGGATATTTACACATATGAACTCAAGTCAGATGGGCTTCGCAACCTGGAGATCACCACAGAAGACAAGTTCATCCTTTTCTCGTCGGCAAGGCCACCACCCGCCTGGCAGACGATGTTACTCGTTCGTCCATGGAGTCGCTATCTCCTCGAGCTACATGACAGGGCAGATGTTACGCAGAGCATGGGCAATCGGTCCGTGCCCGAATCTCCGTTGTATGATTCATCCGCTGCACAAACTGAGCCGATTTGTTCGGATTTTGACTCGCGAGCATTGCGGTTGATTGTTCGCCTTGGACAGCCCTTTAGTGCATTTTTGCTAGCGCGGCAGCGTGAAGGAGAATACAAGAGGATCGCATCCGATCATGATATCATTGCACAGGTCAAAGATGTGGTTTCTATTAGCTACTTGATGGACATCAGGACACTAGAGGTACTGTAGCTGTGTGCATGAATCCTTTCCAGTCTTACACCTGTTCCGGGAAAGCGTCACCATATCATCACACCATCTCCAAAGAAATTGATAGCCCGAGTGAACTAGTCTGCGTTAGGATGCAATTTCAAGACTCATCGCTGAATGTGAACCAGGAAGAATGTGAACCAGGAATACAACTCCCCAATTTCAAATTTTCTTCGTCTCAATCGTGCTATTCTGCCGCGCAATCGCGGATGTATAAAGGTGAGTTATATGGAAATGACATTAATATTGTCGTGACAGCTGTGCCATTGGATCACGGGCTCGTTGGTGGACATCTGAGGCATGTCCATGAAGACCAACGTTGAACGTTCTGAACGTTCAGTGACTGATGGCATATAATGAAATGTCAATGAAAGTAAGGTGACTTCCTGCATGATCGGGATTACAGAAAAAAAAGATAAGTTTGACATCGGCACAAAATCGGTAAACGGTCCTAAGACAGAAATCAATTTTACAATGCACCTCCATTAATTAGTAGTAAACCCGTTGAGCCCTGCAACTAGTATGGGCATACTGTTACAACCTTGGAGAGACAGACATCTACAATATATATGAACGAAATGGTTGATCCCGCGGAACCAATTCGCGTGACTCTCCTGTCTGTGCTCCACCTGTGCTCGTGCTGAGCTCCACGGAGAAAAGGACTGAGATGTTCGTACAAATGGACTCGTATGTCCAAGGGAATCAGTATAGTGATACAGAAATTATTGTAGTGAAGTAAGTGTCAGTTGGAATCATAGATCTACTACGGCCGACGTCAACGAGTCGGACGTCGCCTGAATGCGCTCGCAACTTCTCTTGGCCCAGGTTCCAACAGCATCTAGAGCAATAGATGATCCCACTGACTTCGAAGCTGCATAAGGGCAACTCCTGCTGCCATCTCATTCGCAGACCCCTTGTCCATGATAAATTAGACTCAGAACCGACTGCCCGAGAGCCCACCAACTGCGATGCTTGAACTGGACAATGACGACATCAACGATAATAGCCCGGGTGATGAGAAGGGCAAAGTCGGTGCGAATTCGTCGTTTGATGTGGCAGATGTATACGGTTTCTAGGCTGGAGAACATACGAGGCGCTGTGCTTCCAATCTGTCTCTGATGATCCGTTTCTGTATATTTGCATGCACGCGCATTAGCGTACACCTATGTTTACTTTCATATATGCTACATTATGTTACAACTGAGAACTCGCAAACTAGTCCTTTGCGTATCTCTAGCTTTGGGAGTCCGCACCTTGATCATCGTCACACCAACCAGCGGCCCAATTGTGACCCCAATGTATCCATCCGTTGCGTCTCCGTCAGGGCCGTCCGTACAGTCTGCCCTATCTGCCCTTCTGCCGCAAGCAAGTGTCCTATCGCCATCGTACTTGCTATTCTCATGGCTCTAACCCTAGTGCGCGCTATGCCGTCGCCATAATTCGTGTCGTCCACTATGTGATTTTGATGAGAAGTACCAGGAATTACTCTGCTGACGACTTACCGTATACTTTAGCATACCACACAGGTGAGTTCGGAGGTCCTCGGGATTCAACTTCCCATCTTACATGGTCCGATGCGCTCGACCCATATATTCTTTGAAACAGAGCTTCTAACATTCTTAAAGTATTCGTTTCATGACCAAGGTAGAGTGGTGGACTGTCGGGTAGTTGTAATATTGTACCCATGTCATCAGAACCACCGCGCGAGGAAGTTCCAGGGTCATCATCCGGCGCATCATCGGGATTGTTGGGTGCTGTTCCGGAGTGCGTGGTAGGTGAACCACCGTGACGGCTGCGCAAATTATAAATATAAACACATGTACTTATACGAATGTTGTGTGGACATACTAAGAAATTTGAGGCTTTAACAAAATTGAAGGTTTTGATTCGCGACCAGATGGACTGCCGGGTGGTTGTTCTACCGTATCTGACTCATTAGAACCACCATGCGGGGGAGCTCCGGGGTCATTATCCGGTCCATCATCGGAAGGATCGTCAGGTGGTTCACTACAAGAGTCTTGAAGCTCGTGTCAGTCAATGGTTGCGAAGCGCCATGAACTACGTAGGATTACCTGGAGAGGAAAGCCTACGTATGACAAAGTCAAGCACTTCATCTGCGGAAGGTCGAAGTTCAGGTTCGGATTGCAAACATTTTTCGATGAATTTCCAATCGGAGTCTATTATGGTAGGTTGACCATCAGGACGTTGCGGTCCACAACCCTGCGAGATGCTGACGATGATGAACGCTTCTGACGGGATCTCAGACCAAGGACGCCGACCCGAGAGAACCTGGTCAATCAGCCCTTGAACGAACTTTTGTGTTCGAACTAAGAACTCACTTGAAGCATTATACAACCAAAAGAGTATATATCAGCTTTTTCGAGAGGCACCGGTAGCTCGCGGGTATTGTCTAGTAGAACGAGTTCTGGTGCTGCATAGCGGATTGCGCCTGGACGTATGGATGATGCGGCCAAGTGGGACTGATCGATAAGGGGTTGTGTGATGGTGGAAAGACCAAAGTCGATTAACCTCGCATGGCCTCCCTTGTCGATCAGTATATTTGCCTGCATGTTCCTCAGTTTTCAAGAATGCCGCAGCAGCTCTGGACTTACTCCTGTGATGTCCCCATGCATGACAGAAATCGAGTGCACTTGCACCAATGGTAAAGTCACAACTTGAATGTCTTGAGAAAAATAGATGAAAACTAACAGTAACGAAGTCCAGCACTGACATCCTCCAGCTTGAAACATCCAGTTAGTCTTGAAAAGTGGAAGGATATGATGAGAATTATTCACCATACGCGAACGGTCCAGAGGTGTTAGGTTGTTGTGATTAGATACTAGGTATACATTCAATGTGCCGTTTGGCATCCACGGAGATACCAAGCAGCGCAACTCTGATATTCGTCCAAATCCTGTCGCTATACCCCACAAGGGTACGATGTTTCTATGGCGTAGAATCCTCAATATGCCTATTTCTCGGCTGATTTTCTGGGTGCGTCAGTACAAGTTAGCACAGGCTATTATGCAGTTGTCATGCAAAGCTTACCCTGTTGAGTGTCTCTAAATCATAACTTTCTGGAAGTCTGAAGGCCTTGACCGCAACCTTATCAATCAATGTTCCGATCACGATCAGCCAGTTGCATAGTAAATTGAATCCAACACATGGGCTTACGAGGGCAGAAATACCATTTGCATCATCATTGTAATTGCATTTCCAGACATCGCCAAATGCACCTCCACCAACGTGATCCAGAGCGGTTCGAGTGATAAAGGGCGTCAAATCGTCTGGCAAGTCTTCCGTCCTGCAGCACGGTCATGTCACAAATTCAGTAAAACAAATATGGTGACAGCACGGTGACAATGTATACCTCACATCGTCATTCTCCATGCTTTCTCGATCAGCTTCGTAAGCGATGAAAGGTCAACTGAGGAGTACTAGATCAAGGGCAAGGCGGACGATATCCTGTGAATCCACACTGGATGTAAGCTATGGGTGTCTATGTGACTCGTGTCGATTAGTTGATAGCAGTGCTCGTCATTCTTGTCCTTGGTATATATTCTCAACGCTACATGCAACATCGTACACTTCCACTAGTCACTACATATATTTGTCATCCCACTGTCTGCAAAATTATATTATGTTGTTCCATTTTCAATTTTATTATCTACTATGTAACATAAACAATTACAATAAGGAAAATACTTGTGTTGTGTAGTGCGCTGCTCTAATGGGCAAGTGCGTCGGCGCTCGAAAGCCACGCGAGAAAACCACGCGAGATTTCCAAAAACAGGTTTAAGCGAGCTTTGCGAAATATGCGAAATACGCAAAAGCCACGCGAGCGCCCGAACGTTCCCGAAACCGTCGCGCTTTACTTCTTAAGAAAGACTAGCACACACCCGTTCTGCCTTCGGCACAGGTCGCAAAAAAAGAGCGCTTCGCACTCTTTTTAAGCTCCC
>MU172375.1:24678-96687 GCA_016695485.1 Suillus hirtellus | reverse complement strand
TCTCCCATTCTCTCAGTTTCCTGTTTTTGAGTCTACATTGTCTTTGTCTCCTTTTTTTATTTTTTCACAACCTCATCTTATCTCCTGTCACCATATTTGTTATCTCCCTGTCTGTGATCATATCATATGTTGTTCAATTGATGTACAATATTCAGTCACTATCAACAATCACAGTAGGTAAAACACTCAAATCCCATCATCCCCTTGCTCAAGCACATGATTTAATGCCATGTATTACTAACATTATGCTAGGTTCCCAATGGGCAACATTATTTGAGCTGCCACCCTCCTGTCCTCTGGTTCTCCCAGTTTCCCATTCCCATTTTCCTGTCCTCTCATTCTCCAGTTATTGAGTCCCTAATTTCTAAGTGGTCTTTTTCTCCCTTTTGTTATTTTCTCATAACTTTCTGTCATTCATCTCCCAATCTCTTTATCTCATATTTGTTTTCCCCCTGTCTGTAGTAATTGTAATATATGTTGTTCCATTATTTGCTCTATGTATACAAAAACTATTACCATAACAATGACAGTAGGGAAAACACTCAAATCTGATCACACATCTGCCTTGCCCTGCTCAAACACATCTTTTTCATTATTTAATGCCCTGTACATACACATTGTGCTAAGTTCCCAAAGGGCGACGCTATTTGAGTCGGCGCTCGAAAACACGTGACAAAACCACGCGAGATTTCCAAAAAGAGGTTTAAGCGAGGTAAGCGATGCAAGCGAATCTAAGCGCATCTAAGCGTATCTATGTGAAAGCCACACGAGCGCCCGACCGTTCCCGAAACCGTTGTACTTTACTTCTTAGATGTGCTTACAACGTGATTGATATGGCTTCACTCCCCCCTTACTGCCATTCTTCAGTGCTTCCCTCTTGTTTCTGTTGAAATTCATATACATTACATATCTGTCGGCGACATGGGTCCTGAAAGGACAAAATTCTGTGATATATGCCAGCAGGACCTCAAGCTGCGCGGTTGGACCACCCATCACAAGGCCTGCGAGAAGAAGGCCAAGAAACAGTGCCAGAATCAAATGGTGGTGGAATCCATTTGAAGGCAAAATTCAGGTGCAGCAGCAGGTACGCACTCATTTTTATCTTGGTCTGCTAACTATTTAAATTGGCTGACATGTCCAGGTTCCTCAAATCTGAGACGTGCGAGGGATGAGCATGTTGTTAATGCCACAGGAAAGAGACATAAGTCTCATTGGATCCTTTACGTTTTACCATTGTTATGTCACAACAGGAGAGTGTGAAGCCCAGAATGAGATAGACAATGACATGGGGCACATTGGTATGTTTGTGATCATCGTATTGTAACATATTCACATTCACAAACTACCCTTAACAGATTTTCCTGATGCAGATGTCCCTGAGCACGTGGAACCCACTTTCGAGGTTGATGACATCATGTGCGAATACCATCCAAGCAGTAAGATCCTACCCAAAGTCCATGTGTTTCATGATTTCAAATGCTGTTCAACACCACTTGCATCCTCTGCCCCGCCTAACAAGCACCCCTGGGCTCCATTTAAATTGCGACTGGAGTTCGAATTCACTGAGCTTGTGCTGGAGGCTTGCTTGAATAATGAGCAGACTGATCGTCTCATCAAACTTTGCAACCAGTGCACTTCCTGCCAAGAGAAGTTCACATTTCAGACACACAAGGACATTCACGACAGGTGGGACACTGCTTCCTATCGCATTACAGGGGTTGTTTCCATCTTTCTTTCTATTGTTCAGCTTCTGATGATCCTTAAGTTTAGTTTACTAAAGACGTGATCTCGGTACCATATGATGGTACAATATGAGAGTTCGATTTGCATTATTGGAATCTCTGGGAGTGAGCTACTGACCTCCTTCATGATCCTTGGCTCTTTCCACACATGGTATTTGATGCGCAACGATTCTCAAAGTTCAATGGCAAGGAATTCATAAATTTTGTAGATGAACTGTACACTACTGAAGCTTTTTGGAATATTCAAGTATGTAACACTGCTGTAGCGATTTCAGTTGCCTTCATTATTTGATCTATTATTTTGTTTCATAGTCTCAGCTACCAGATGGTGCCAAGCCGCTAGCTTTCATTCTCTATGCCGATAAGACTAAGTTGTCCTTGTTTGGCACCGCAAGAGGTTACCCTGTTGTTGCCCGTCTCGCAAATCTGCCCACTGAAATTCGCAATAGTCAAGGTATAGGTGGTGGCTACGTCGTCAGATGGCTTCCGATTGTACAGAATGTGTTCTCATTTAGTGGTTGGTGCTGATTCTATTTTGAATACTTTTTCTAGGTGAAGGAAGAGAAAGACCATGCTGGCAAACTGAGCTGGGTCAATTTCAAGAATGCAGTTTGGCATGAAGCATTCTTGAAGATTCTCTCTCCATTAGCATCGAGATCTAGCATGGGACAATGGTTTGAATGTCTCGACAACCTTCAATGCTGGTTCTTTCCTCTGATATTAATTTTATCAGCCGATTATGAAGAACAGCGAGTGTATTCGATTCAAAACATGTACATGTTACTAATAAGTTACTTGTATTCAATATTAGATGTGTTATGTCACTAACTTGAGGGATCAAATCATTGTGGCCATGCCCAGTTTGTCTCGTTCCCCATGACGAGCTTTTAAATACTTTGAAGATGTATCCTTGTCAAATGTCTGATCAGTTGCAGAACATCTTGAAGGTTGCATGGGACAAGGAGACTGCTGAAGAGAGAGAGAACATGCTCAAACAATATGGACTTCGTGATGTCTTGGTGAGATAACTTCCGCTATCTGATATATCAATGTTTTCTACTAATTTAATACAACCATTTTATTGGAATGCCTTTTGGACTGTCATGTTCACGTGTGTACATAATGCACTCTCATGGGATAGGCTCCATTTTAACAGGGGCCTGTACCACGATCATCTGTGGGCTGAACTGCAAAAAATAATCACTGGTTTGGGGAGAGCAAGTGTAGCTAAGATGGACAACAAGTAAGTGGTCATCTCGAATTGAAATGTCTATGTTTTCATTTTGATGCTAGTTACAAGGCATTTCTGTGGTGGCGAAATCTGAAGCATTTAGCACAAGTTATGAGCATTTCATTCAGCAATAGTAGCGTTTATGAAGATATTTCCAAGGTATGTTTCTTATATTTGTATATCCTTATTAGTAACTTGTGTTTAGATGGTGATATATGCCACACATACCATCATCATTGAGGATGAGTGTCCACTCAGCTACCACTTACTTTGTTGCATCCACCTCTTTATCGAAGTCGATATGTATGCAGCGCTTGAGGTTCACACAACTGACACTCTCTGTGCAGGCTGACACGCTGTGAAAGTGTTCTCAATGTATCTACAGGTACATTTTCTTGATTGATCCTTGAAAATTGTTCATTAATAGAATAATAGCAATATATAACAAAAACGGCCAACAACAGTAACAAGAACTGGAACTTTCCGAAATTGCACATGAGTGTGCATATCTTTGATAATATTGAAGTCAAAGGAGCAACCCACAACTACAACACAAAGCCGAATGAGAAGATGCATGGGTTGCTGAAAGACTCATATTTGATGTGCACCAACTTCAGGGATGTTGCACCACAGGTAAGACTTGATTCTATCATTATTCAATAATTTCATGCTACAATATTTACAGATTCTTCACATGAATCATTGGCAAGTCGTAGCTGAGAATATTTGCTGCAACATATCTGACTTCAATGAGTATCAGTTATGAGACATCGAAGATGCACTGGATGAAGATGATTCTGTGGTGGATGATTTGGTTGTTTCGAACAACTCCCCTCATGTAAAGCTTGGGTCCAGACAAGCTCCACAGACCTTTGAATCTGTTGAGAACACTCACAAGGATGATGGCGCATTTACTAACTTTCATATCAAGCTCAATGACTTTTTTATTAGTGATTCAAGTCCCTCTACCAGGTGGAAAGCGGGTCCAACTCAAAGCAAGCAATAAGAAATGATCATTGTTCAGTTTGGCTGTGTTCTACTATATTGATATGGAGCGATAGATTACTGAGTGCTGGTTCTTGAAAGTCAACTATGAGTCATTGGTAGATTGGTGCCAACACACCAACTACCTTCGATGCAACCCCAAATTCTTTGGGGCTCCACACTTTGATTGTGTGTTCATCCAGATGACCAACAAGATCATATTTGGTCACCTGCTCTTTGTTTTTGAATGCACAGTGGAGGATACAGTCTTTTCTCTCACTCTTATTCACTCATTTGATGCTCCCACTGGTGTGCACATCTGAAAGGACAAGCACCTCAACATCTTTCATGTTCGAGCAAGACTCCATGCGCAGGCTGAGTTTTTTTCAGTAAGGTCGATCATCCGCAGAGCTTTCCTAGTGCCAGATGGTAGCCACAACTACCTTGTCATTGACACTATTGATACCAACATGTTTCTTTGCATAAAGGCGCTGCACCTTGAGGCTTGATTTCGTATCATGTCCTCCTCCCCTTATAACTAGTATGTTGGCTTGCTATTATCTTCACTCATGATATCTTAGTCTTACTAATGGTCGACTGGGAGCAGGATTTCCATAGACCTGTGCCTCCTCCATTCTAACTACCACTGTAACCATATTATACCTGCACTTTTGATACCGGCCTTCCTGTCAACGATTCAGTACAGTCTGTCCTGCATTTATTTAAGTACACAAAGGTCAGTATTCAGACTGCTACTCTCACTGTTCTCAAGCAGAGTAATGTTCATGTGCTGAACCTCCACACAGATTCCCCACAGCAGTTGAATGGTTTCTTCAAGGGTGTTTTCTCTCATGTTTGTCCACTGGCTGGACCCAGTTAAGGTAGGTTTTGACACGAATCACATCCACACAGCTTTTCTCACAGCAAGTGCAGGAGTATCTCATGAAACCTTGGGTTCACTAACCAGCCTATCCGAACATCATTGGCATTCAAGTTTGGTCATGGCCAACTGGCCAATTATCCAAACATCATTGACATTCAAGTTCAGTCATGGCCAACTGGCCTATTATCCAAACATTGTCAGCATTCAAGTTGGATCATGGCCAGCTGGCCTATCTGAACATCATCAGGATTCAAGTTGGATCATAGCCAACTGGCCTATCCAAACATCATCGGGATTCAAGTTTGTGGCCAACTAGCCTATCCAGACATTATGGGGATTCAAGTTGGGTCGTGGCCAACTAGCCTATCCAAACATCATCAGGATTCAAGTTGGATCATGGCCAACTGGCCTATCTGAACATCATTGGGATTCAAGTTCATGGCCAACTGCCAGCCTATCCAAACATCACCAGCATTCAAGTTCATGGCCAACTGGCCTATCTGAACATTATCAGCATTCAAGTTCAGACATGTCCGACCAGTGTTCAGTAAGTAGCACATTCATCTTTGCATGTGTTCAATTGATGGATTGTGTCATCAACCAGACCTTCCATGAACCGACGAAGAGTCTATCATCCTGGGGAATTCTCAATTATACAAGGGTCTGTGATCAGACAATCAACTCTGGTTTGTAATGAACTGTTCCAATATGCATGCAAGGTACTAAGGTTCACCAATTTAAAGTTTTTATTTTGTGAGGGAGGCAATCACGCCCACTAATATTATAATCAATCAACATGTGGCCTTCAGTTGTGCCCTTGTTTATGTGCCCCACAGCAGTTTGCCCTACACCGAATCACTCCGAAGATGTAATAAGATTTGGAGTTACGTCTAGTGGCCTTGAGGTACCAGGGAGTGTGTGAAATTATATATAAGGTGTGTCACACCATTTTCTCCTTCTCTGCCTTTCCACTGAACATCTAACAGTCTGATAAATGTCTCATCTCTCAGCACAGGTGTTGGACAGTAATTCAGACAACAACTTTGATGAGGGCGACATTGATGAAGTCATGATTCCAGGGCCCAACACTGCCAAGGGAGAAATCATGGAGGTACTTAGCAACTAACTTTATCTTTCTATGTCATACTCAATATGTTCTCCTCAGGCACTCAAAGTCCTGCAACTTCAAGTTCAGCGTCTGCATGAAGAAAATCATGCCCTTAAAGAGAACAACAAGGTCCTCCTTGCTGAGAAGCCCAAATGGAAGTGGCATGTAGAAGTGCCTGACGAACTTGTTGCTCATGAGCAGACCATCTCACTGTATGCTCATAAATACAGCATGACAGTGGAGATGTTTCCAGACAATGACCTTATCACCAAGAAGCACCCAGATTCACCTACATCATTCAATAGCAACAACCGTTACAAGACCACTTTGACTCAAGAATCCACTTTCTTGGATGAACTGTATGCTCATTTCCCAGAATGTGTCCATCAAGCCATGCAAAGTGTATACTTCAAGGACCTCATACGTCACACATTTTGTTCTGTTCTAGTTATCATCTGACATATCCTATAACTGTTGTAGGTCAATAAGTGCATCAGTGATGCTTGTTCTAACGAGATCAAAAAATTACATGGTGTCACAGGAGATATATTTGACCTTCTGGCAAAATACTTTGCCAATCCCAGTCATGACAGAGCCAGCATCATCGAAATCCAAAAGATGCTTGGAGTGTCTGGCAAGACACAGACTTATAAAATATTTCCGCCTCTCTTGTTCCCAGGTCTGCAAGAAGATGTGACCCTGAAGACTGTTTTCAGCAATTGGATACTTTTTGCTAAGGTGTGCTATCATTCACTCACATAGTTCTATCATGTACTCTACTTATTATGGTCTATCTAGATTCTGAGAGCCTCGCTACATGGCGTCACCTCACTTCATCAAGAACCTTGTGGTGGATTGAAGACTAATGCTCAGAAGTGGAACTTTCAACAAGTCATGCCAGGGTCTATTGCCTGGGCAGCAGTTATGGTATGTTATTTATATTTGCATTGAAAGTCTGCTGATTTGCTTCAACACAGGCAATCTTTCTACTCTCACCCGACATGGAGTTTCCAGGTTCAGGAGTGGGAAAATCGTCAACCATTAACTACAGAGACCTGTTCTTTCAATACAAGAAGCTGCTTGTTATGAAGTGGGACATGAGATGCATCAAGAACATTATGACCAGTATTGACAACCACATTTTTGGTGCTGTGAAATTGTCTACCTTTCATCTCACCGGTGGTGAAGACTTTTCAGAAGAAATCAATCGAGCGATGCTTGTACTTGACATGTTGTCAGACAGCGAAGCAGACGAGGCTCCACTGGCCTCATCAGCAATCTCAGTGGTCTCATCAGCAGCACCTGACAGTCAAATCATCATTCAGCATGAAGAACAAGGATCAGTATCTCAAGCTGCTGCTCGTACTAATGTCGAAGTGGTAGCTGGCAATGTAGATGACTTAGAAGCCTATGATGTCAGTTCAGATATAGGCAGGGGTCGAGGGAAGGCAAAGAGGGGGAAGAGGCCAATAGCTGAGGGCGCTCGTCGTGGTCGTTCCTGTAAAACGTAGATGATAGTTACTATTAGCGATTCTCACTTGATCAAACATTTTAATGT
Organism: Suillus hirtellus; assembly: GCA_016695485.1. Classification (NCBI taxonomy): domain Eukaryota; kingdom Fungi; phylum Basidiomycota; class Agaricomycetes; order Boletales; family Suillaceae; genus Suillus; species Suillus hirtellus. Next base: position 89,181 of record MU172375.1, on the reverse strand, counting down.
TTAAATACATGGTATTCGATCTAATATTGACTGCTGCTGCATCCGACTCAGAATCAAGGCAATTCAAATTCAGATGCTTACATAACAACAAAGTTGCAACAAATATTGTCAGACAGTTCACTTTCAGACTTGAGTAATAACAACCATGTTACAGTCAATTCCAATGGACCCCTTCACACAAACTCTTGCTACCGCTTATCGAGTGGTCCTTTCTTTTTGCTTTACTTAAATTCCCCTCCCTCTGAAGCCCAGTATGGCTGCCTGCCCCAAGGCTGAGTAGTGGAGCACCACTTCCCCTTCCACCATATCTACACATTTTGACCGTGTTTTTTCGCTCACTTTCTATCTAGATTATGTCCTGACCACACCTGCTCTCTCACCTGCCTTTGCATTCTCACTCGCCATCACATCCTATGCATCCATAACCCTTCAAGTCTGTTGGTACTTTGCCCACCCTTTTTGAATCCTCCCATTCTCACCCACCTTCGCATTCTCACCCGCCCTTTCTCACCTGTGCACATGACTCACTGGATGCCATGTCACCAATCCTCCTTTGAGCTCAAGCCATGCTGATCCAAGTTGGTGCCTGCAGTTCGCAGTTCATGAGTTTGTCAATCCTCCTACTTGAGCCACACTGATCAAAGTCGTTGTCTGCCATTCGCAGCATGTCAATCCTCCTTCAAGCTCTTCAAGTCTGTCAGTACTAAATTTCCCACCCTTTTCTCACCCGCCTCCCATTCTCACCCGTCACCTTTGCATTCTCACCTGCCCTCACATTCTCACCTGCCCTTTCTCACCCTGAAACCTCTGGCCATTCATCTGATCAAGCACAGTAACCTAGTAAGTAATTTCTATTATTCATTTTGTGCTTCTCTCCCTGGCCAACACACCTCTAGGAGGTGACTTGGACCAGAGGTTGTCAGGCTGTGAGGACATGCCTCTAGGAGGCGACTCTGAGCATTTAAGCCTAATGGCTTATAATTATATATATATATTATATCTATTACTATCATGTGTACTGACATATTTTGGCTCTATTCTAGATGGTCCTGATCCCCCAGTTCTCACCCCTCTCATCAACCAGGTGCTTCTCCTGTCCCATCAACAACTCCACTCATAAGAACAAGGACCACAACCACAACCAAAGATTATGGCACGTGACGTGGCGCAAACAAGCCAGGACAGAGGGAGAAGGTGGAGAAGGAGTCAGATGACAGAGGTATGGTTCCTTGGAGATGTGGAGGAGCAGGAGTAGAGATATATGGACGACAGCAAGTTATTAGTACTATTATTGTTGTTATTGTTGTTATTGTTGTTATTATTATTATACAAATTTGTCTGTTAGTATTGGAATATCAAAATGACAAATAAAACATTACAATCTGGATTCTGCATTACAACCTGCTATTTAACATTGCAATCATCTGTTGCAGCTCCCAACCAAACAGCTCATTACAATGACTAAGATTGATTGCCATATGTTGCAATGGCAATTGCCATCACAATTGCAACCATCATTACAATTGGATTACAAATGCAGCTCTGCTATTGTAAGCACTTTCAATTTATGTTTGGTCTTTGAACATTGAAATGCCTTAAAAGGCACTGAAACCCAAATTAGGAATTTGGGACATACATTCAGGTTCCCCTATATCACAATCACTCTATTTGGTAGGTTTGCAGTATTTCATAACTCGCAATGCACTGATCACAACTTCAATAGGTCTACACATCAATTTCTCAGCTGCTGTTTGGAGTACTTGTCCAAACATGCAGGTGATTTTGACTGCTTTACCTCTCTTTCATCACCCCACTGATAGAAAAATGCATGTGATGGTCACTCAGCACATTGATGCACTCAGGAAAGCTCTACAGTCCCTCTTGGCATGTTACCAGGGCATGACATCCCCTTCTCCCGATCAAGACCTCAAATTTCTGGACTCTAAATTTCAAGATGCCATGTTTCCATACCTGTATTCTTTCACTTGTATTGAGACATCATTGACATGTGATTTCACATACTACAATCAAATGGATCAGTCCAGACTACTCTTTTCCACTGTCAAGACGATAGACAACAAGCTCTACATCAAGTTTGTCTGTCACTACTCTTAGTACTCTAAGGATGTGCTTCAGACGGCTTTGCTCCAGCACTTCTGGGCTTCAAACAGCTACCAGACAGATGATTACTGTCATCTCCAGGAAATTGCCATTCCTTACCCTCATCATGATGCGCTTGCTACAGAACTCCAGTCTCTTCATTGAGGTTATGTTCATGGAGACATCCAGGACACAACTATTATGGTAAAAAAGGACTGCAGCCCTGGATTCATGTTTGTGGATTTTGACTGGTCTGTAGTGCTGCCGCGGTCCAGTCCAGAACCATGGTTTGAACTGGACTTTTGGTCCAGTTCTCTGCGGTTCGGTCCATGGTTCTCGCACCAGCCAGAACTGGACCAGAAAATGGTTCTTGGTTCTAGATCTTCCAAAACAGTCCAGTTCTGGTTCAGCCTTCCTGAACCGTTCTGAACCCTTATTGACTTCAACTTCAACAGCATCTGCCTCAACATCAGACTGTTGTCTTCAGGATTCATGTTGTTGATTAATCAAGCTACATTTAGCCTTTTCGAAGGTAAGTACTAACTAATTAAACTCTCAAGTCTCTCACCTGCTCACCTCTATAACAGATGCCTACTCTTAATCCTTGCCCTCCCATTTACCCTGCAACTGATCCTTTGAATCCTCCCTCTGTCAGCAGTGATCCACAAGTCGTGCCTGATTTTGCACCTGCATTGTCTGCTGCTCACCAGAAGGCCAAAAACTTTGTGAGTTCATCCTTGTCAATGTTTGATTGTCTGGCCAAATCTTCTATATTGACACATGCTTAGTACTCAGATATCAGATTACACCATCGAAGAAAAGGTCAATATCACAACTGGGGTCAGTTGGGTGAACAGGTTGTGTATCGGCAATATCCCATCCAATAGAAAATTTCCTGGTTTATGTCTTGATGTGCATAGCTTTTTTTTTATACATAAAGAGTGTTTCTCTCAGATTTCACCAGAATTCACCTCTTGCTGTTTTTTTTGTGGACTACGTGACTGCATTCCCTGCTGGCATTCAGGTAGCATCCACACAAGTCATCTTTGAGTTCACCAACTTTACATGTCTGATATCTATCACAGCTGGAATCATGCACCCGTTGTAGATGAGGAATCTTGACTATAGGCAAAAGCACTTAAAACAAATGAGTGCTCAATAGCAAGACCAGGATATGAGACAATGACTCGACCCAAAGGACAACTACTGAGAGAAGTTCCTCAAAATAAAAATTGAGGGAAACTCTATGAGCTAGGCAGGCGCTAACAGGTGCAAGAAGGTAACATGCACGAAGGCGTGTGAGATGCATGTGTGAGCAGGAGGTTTGGGAACATGTGCACACAAAGTGAAGGCATGCCTAGAATTGTTAAGGGAAAGATCCTATTTGAAGAGTGGATACACAGGTGGATGGTTGACAAGAGAATCAGATCAGATATCAAGTGAGGAGGTGATCTATACACTTTCCAGTACACAAAGATAAGGGGAAGGTAAGTACCAGAACCAAAAGAAACCCTTCTGTATTTAAGAATGGAGATTATGCTAAGCAGCGCGCTCCTGAACTGAGTAACCATATCAACTCTAATTATAACTAAGTTTAAGTAGACTTTCTATATGTAGCACGGATGTCAGACTGAAGATTTCATTAGTTCATGAATGAGATAAGAATAACATACCAGCAAATCAGTAAGGACATGGGATGGATGGACAGATGATAGCATGAAGACCTAGGAGGAGGCGTGTGAATGCGTGCACAAAGCACATATAACACGAGCGCAGATAGGGCACACCTGAGTGTGCGCGAGTGTAAATAGGGCGTGTGAATGCATGCGCAAGACTGGTCCTTTGGATTAGAGCTGGATCATATAGAATGGTTGGATAAGGGCCGCAACTCGGCATTGGGACATGTGAGTCTCTATGGCGTTCCTGCACAGCATTATGGCTGGCATTTTGACCATCATGTGCAGTTACAGTAAGTTTCAATCATGTTCTACATATGCCATCCACATCATTTGAGGTCTGAACCGCAGATCTCATCAACGAAAGTTATGCTTGCAACAACAACGAGATGCTAAATGATATCTTGAAGCGGGAGTACAGTTTCCAAGGTTTCATTCAATCTGACTGTTCAGCGATGATGTCGACCCTCTCTGCTGTCACAGGCCTTGACATGACTATGCTCACCATCATCCCTCACTGCTGCTCACCATCATCCCATCTCCTGCTGCTGCTTGCCGTTATCCCTCGTTGCTGCTTGCCATTATCCCCACCAGTCCTCGACCCTCATTATCACAATCGCTCTCTTTATACCTCTATCACACATGGCAATTGGGAGGAGCAGCCATGTTATTAGATTAGTTACTCAACATGTAAACTACTTAGTCCTTTGTCAATGTTTTTTTTTGTGCTCTTACAGTTTGTTTGTTTTTTTGGTTTGGTTTGGGTTCAGACCACAAAAAAACCAAACCAGACCATAGAGAATGGTTCTCTATGGTCCAGTTCTGGGTTCGGACATTTGGTAGAACCAAACCAATGGTCTGGTTCTCAGTTCTCGTCTAGGACCCTCTGAACCAGACCACAGCAGCACTACTGGTCTGGAATGATAGGTGAAGCCCAATACCCAATGAACATATATCAAGGAGAACATCTCTGGAGACCTGATGGAGCCAAAGACAGACAGTTGATCATGCCCAAACATGATGTGGAGATGTTGCACACCATATTTCCAGAAGGCACCTTTGTTTGAACTAGCACAGTTGACCAGTACAGATTTTACTAGATTTGTATTACATTGTGTAGATTATTTATCTGCAATTTTTAATTTTATCACACTTGATGCATTGATGACTGAGATACATATAGAGACCAGTCTTCTCGATGCATGTGAACGACATGGTGCCACCACCAACTCGGAAGCGTGCGAAGGGGAGGACACCCAGTACCGTCATGGCCCCATCTATTAGTCGTCCTGCGACGGCTTCTTCCCCAAACTCTGAGTTTCTGCCTTCCTCCAAAGCTCTCGCAACTACAACTACTTCTATATCCACAGCTGTTTTAGGCAAGATACCCCCACCGGGACATGTATACTGTAAGTCTGAGGGGGACTTGCGAGTGCGAAAGAGGTGTGGGGACCGCCTATAGGATACTGGTGCGCTGTAGAGTTTAGCTCAAAGTGAACATTATGTGGTAGAGAACGTGACGAGTCTGCGATGAAAGATATAGCGATACTGAAGATAATGAATGTGAGAGCGGGACTTCTGATACTGGATATTATTGCCTGTCAGTATGGACTGTACATGGGCTGCTTATACTTTGTCGGAAAAAAGTCAAGTACCATTATAATGGTGCCGGCTTACAACACTCGTCGAGTGCCTTAAAAGGCACCTTTCAAGGCACCTGTAAGCATCTCAATTGTGTGAGGTTCTATTATAATTATTAATTATTATTAATAGAACACTGACTGACCTTGAATTGATAATCGTCCTTCTCTCCAAGTCCGCCATCATCCCCGCCATCAGTTGGCCGCCTCTACATGTGTTGTAAATAACGAATCTATCAACATATTTTGTTCATACCTGTATTTCCCGGATCTGATGGCTCCAACTCGCTCTGCTCGACAAGGGAAGTATAACTATTCTGAAGGGACGCTAACAGGACAGATTAAATGCACTTACTGCAGCATGAAATTCAAGGCGCAAGGCATCAAGAAACACGAGACCAGCTGCAAGAAGCTCCTGGAAACTGAAGAGGAACGACAACGGTTCAATCAAGATTATGAGAGAGGGAAACGAAAAGGTGAGTCACCCAATTGTGCTGGCATCGATATCACGATCGTTCAACTGATTGTGTCTAAACTTCCAGAAAAAAAGGCTCGAGAGGCCCTTAGACTTAACATCAGCAAGGCTGGCCCATCAAATCTCGCCAGTACCTCCGAATCCAAGTCTGATGCAAGTGATGCTCACACCGACGATCGCGATGTATTGCCTGCACCTGAGGAGCAACTTGAATTTGACGGCAATGTAGGAATTACGAGCCCTGGTAAGTGTGTTACTTCATAAGCATTGTTGATTCAGAGGCTGACTTATTTCGTACAGTATTGTCTGATGCAAGCATGGCCACAATTAACCCTGCGCCTGCAGCATCTGCTCAGCTCCCTAGCGAGTTCAAAACTGAGTTTCATCCTCGCTCTGGTCGCCAGACACTCTTCCAACCTTTTGATCAATTCGGCATCTCCCCAGAGGCGCAGGATGCACCTATTGTTGACAAGGAACCATGGTGTCCTTTCAGATCACGTGGGGACTTCGAATTTTCCGAGATCGCAATCGAAGCTGCACTCAACAAGTCTCAAATCAACGCACTCCTTAGTCTCATCACGCGCATATCTGAAGGCCATGCTCAGATAACCTTGAAGAACGAAGCCGATCTCTCAAAGGCATGGGATAATGCCGCAGCTGAATTAACACCAGTACGTCTCAGCTTTACCCTCTCACACGATTATATCGCTCAATGCTATAGCAAATAACCTAAATAGTTCTCGAAACACGAAGTTGCTATGACATACAAGAAGAATGAGCAAGTGTACGAAGTTCATGCACGGCCTATCTGGGACTGGGCACTTGATCTATTGGATAACCCATTGCTTGCACCTCACTTTGTCTGGGATGCGTGTCGTGTTTACAAGCACAATGGCGCGCAGTTCGAGCGTTTCTTCAATGAACCATGGACTGGAGATAGGTGGTGGGATATTCAAGTACGTACTAGTTGTTTTATACTGTCAAACATATAGATTCACGCCTTTTGTATATCATTATGAATAATATCAGTCTTCTCTTCCTGACATCGACGGTGCTGTCCCGTTTTGTTTCATTCTGTACGCTGACAAGACGAAGTTATCATCCTTTGGTACAGTCAAGGGGTACCCAGTTGTGGTACGATGCGCGAACTTACCTACACATATTCGGAATGGTGAGGCATTTGGTGGTGGCCGCGTTGTCGGATGGTTGCCTATCGTGAGTCTTTTGTTTTTACTTGTCAAACATCAACTCAACCTTAGACTGTATTACATTGCAGGTTCCTGAGGATGCAGGTGAAGAAGGTAAACTTGGCTATACAACGCTGAAACGCATTGTATGGCATGAATCATTCAAGAAGCTCTTGGAACATGCCGCACAGTACTCGAAGACTGGGTATTCGCACAAGTGCCACGACGACATTTTGCGATGGCTATTTCCTGTCATATTAATTCTTTCAGCTGACTATGAAGAACAGTAAGTCCTTCCAGTCCTACTCATCCCGTCCAACTTCCCTTACCCATTGAGAAGGTGCATGATGTCGCTCATACGTGGCCGCGGTGGCAAGTGCCCTTGCCCCATGTGCTTGGTACCATTAGAAGAGCTCCACGACCTATCGAAGACCTACGCCCTTAGATCCATTGGGGAAGCAATGGAAGCGCTTCGTGTCTATAAGCGCAGCAGAGCTCAGGGTGAGGAGCTACTGAAAGCTCTTGGTTTGTGGCCTGTTGAGGTATGGTGAACTTTTTGCATGATTCAAACTTGCTGATATTAAGAACACGCTTAGAATATCTTTTGGATCATGTGGTATTCGGATCCACATGATGCGCTCAGCTTTGATCGATTACACTCATTGCATGGCGGCCTTTGGAAGCACCTTCTTGCTGAATTGAAGAAAATCCTCGCGTCGCTTGGACGTGAAGCCGAGGCAGCATTTGAGAAGCTGTAAGTCATTGATACCAAGCCTTTTTCACATTGACAATCTGAATCATTTTGCAGGATTGATGACTTCCCTCGATGGTGCAACCTCAACCACTTCAAATCTGCTATCAATATCACGATTTCCGATGGAAACAAGTACCAGGACCTATCTAAAGTGAGTTTTTTTCGGCTGTTTTGCGATCATATATGTCACTTATTATCTTGAAGCAAACCTTATATGCATGTTTGAATCTTCTGACCCCCAGAACCTCCCCAGAGGGCCACCAGCTACTCCATGTCATCAGTACTTATCTCCAGCTGGATAGTTTGATTGGCCTCGATGTACATACTGAGGGCACACTTGCGGCAATTGAAGCTGAACTCTTGATTTTTGATACGGAACTCAAGGTGAAGTGCTTCCTTGTCACTTCATAGCTACCCATTCATATTCACACATTCGTTTTAGGCCTATGTTGCATGTGCCGAATCATCCGACATCGAGAAATTGAAGCTCAATTGGAATTTTCCAAAGACACACTTATGGAAGCACATTGTTCGCGATATCCAATGCAAAGGAGCAGTGCGTAATTACAGTACACGTCCCAATGAAAAGCTGCATGGCCCCCTCAAGGACACCTACCACCATTGAACAAATGGAAAGGATGTTGCCGGGCAGGTAAGTCTGCAGTTTTTCATTACTGATTTCAAATTGAGCCGATGATGATATTTTTCTTAGATCCTTCGTGTCGACCACCATAAATTTGCCCTGATGCTCTTGAGGGAACATGTTGATGCGGTTGATGAATACAACCGGTTGCAAGCGCTTGGAAATGATCTTCCTGACGAAGATGTTGCTGTTGCCTTCAATGGTCACGTGAAGCTTGGCGCACCAACACAGAATCCTTCGTCAATCCTTGATCTTGAGAACCACAGCGCAGTGGATCGCTCATTTCAAGCTTTTCGGAGGAAGTTTACTGAATTCATCAACACCTCTCTGCCTACCTATGGCCATCAACTCACGAACTGGATTACATTTCCAGCTGATTATCAGGTATGTACCAGTATCTTTAAATTCAGTTTCTTATTGATTTACTACGCAGATTCATGAACACCGCTATCTCAAGGTCAATTACGAGTCAATGGTTGACTGGAAGCAAGCCACTGATCACCTCCGGTGCAACCCGCAATTCCATGGGTTGCCGCAGTTTGACCACGCCCTTATACAGCTTACAGCAGATGAAATGACCTTCGTTCGACTGATCCTCTTGTTTAGATGCTCTATCTCGAACCTTGGGTCCTTCGAGTTTGCCCTCGTTCAGCCTTACACTGCGAGAATCAATGGTTCTCGCAGAATGGACCGTTTCTTCAAGCTCACTCATGTGAAGGCCCTCCCTAGGGCATCTTCGATATTCGTCCCACTCAGTTCTTTCATTCGAGGTGCTGTTTTGGTTCCCGACGCTGATCATCAAGATGAACACCTCATTGTCAACCACCTTGATAGTGATATGTTTCTTCGAATGAGGGCCCGGGTACGGTAAATGTGAGTCTATTCTCCCCACTCTCTGTCATTCTCTCTCACATTGCCGCGCTACAGTCCACAGTCTCCATCACTCTCCTTCCTTCCGCCCTGCTATCCTACTCCAGTACCTGCGCAAATGTCCCCATCCTCACCAAAGTATTCTCCCACCAGACCTTCCTTCCACCTCCAGCACCTGCACAAATGTCCCCATCCTCACCAAAGTATTCTCCCACATACTTCCCAGCTCCTACTTCTCCCGCCTATGGCCCAACATCATCTGCCTTCAAGTTCGGCACAGAACAGCCATAGTCACTCATACAGCACATCACCATCCTGGAGGAAGACCGCTGCTCAACGCATGCAAAAAACTTGAACTGGTAAGCTCTCTCTGAATCTACTTCCTAACTCTTTCTTATATCATACCAGTAGGCTTTGCTATCATTGCTTAACTTGTGCAAAAAACTTGGAATGGTAAGTCTCTTCCTACTCGCTGACTCTTTCTTATATTGTAACAGTACTTTCTGCCGCGATTGCTCAATTCGTGCAAAAAACTTGGAATAGTAAGTCTCTTTCTACTCGCCTACTCTTTCTTACATTGTAACAGTAATACTTTCTGCCGCGATTGCTCAATTCGTGCAAAAAACTTGGTAAGTAAAACATTTTCTCTTCACTACATAAATGATCTGATTGTGGCTCTCACGAGTCGCCGTCTATTAGAACATAATGTCGCCAGAATTTCCTCCTATGGTTAGGGCGCCATTCATTTGTAAGGTGAGGCCTGCCCTATTACACTTTGATGCATACTACAGTGTGGCTAACATGTTTTTAGTGACGTAATTGCCCTGCATGCGAGTTATTGAGGCCGTCGGCACCCTTGGGGACGACATTTATATAGGGTAACTGTTTGTCTCATCTTGTGTCCTGTCCACTCACACCAGATACCTTCCTTCTACAGACTGTCACCGCCATGCCGCGCAACCACAGACCTGGACCAGATGATGGTGAAGATTTCGAAGCTGAAATCAACGCAATCATGTCAGACGAGTCCGATGGCTCTGACGGATCAGACAGTGACCAATCTGGGAGTGACCTCGACCAGTTGAGGTTGGTCTTGGCAGTCCCTGGTGCCGATGCCCAAATGCACGAGGTTCGAAAGGTAAGCACACTCGCAATGCTGGCAAAGTATGTCGTCTGATATACACCTATGTTATAACATATGTAGGCTCTCGCAATAGCCCAGCAAGCCTACAACGCAACACGATCCGAATTACGTGTCCTCAAGAGACAATACCTTTCGCTATCTGCTGCGATTCCTGCTTGTAGCCGCAACCGTGTGCTCAAGAAAACATCTCCGCTAGACTCCAGTATCAGCCATCAAGGTCAGCGATACGCATTGTACTGTAACTTCTGGGTCGCAAACAGCCTGTTCCCGACAACGCCTCAACCTGGTATCGATTCATGCAGTGCTACTCGCTGGACTTCTCCCGAGGAAAAACTCAAAGGCGCAATGGCTGAACTTTACTTGTTCATACCCAAAGACCTGCACCACTCAATGGAGACCTACTCTCGGTTTTCATCCTTAGTAAGTACATCATACTCTACTTTGAAGTCCCAGACCATGCTGATACTTGTTATCATTAGTTTCGTGCTGCGGTCAGCTCCAAGAGGTCGAATATCCTGCACAGCATCAAGGACTGCGCGGGCGTCATTTTCTCTTCTTTCAAGCTCGATCCCAGTCTTTTTGCTGACAAACTGTCGAAGAAGGAACATAACAAAGACCTCCTTGGCTTGCTGAAGAAGAATGGCGAGGGTGACTTCATTCGTCTGGCGCCTGTATTATTTGCAAAGCCCAACGCCATGGCAGCTGATGAGTTTCTTAAGTCTATGGTCCTCGTCAAAGTGAGTACCGCTGATCAATGTACACGAGCATTGCCTAACTCTACTTGTTCTAGATTGTCCGCGTTGAAGTCTTTGGGAAGGCAATACTTGGTGGAAAGACCCGGGGACATCCAAAAGGCAGAGGTCTGCGCATGGGCGCACAGAGTGTCTCAGAGGGTATGATTGCAGGCGCAGCTATATTGGTAAGCATATCATATGTTCTTTATCTTACATTGCTGATTTTCACTCGTTCAGGCATGTTTCTTATTGACACACGACGCTGAACTTACTGCGATTGGGGCCAAGACCAAAATCGACTACCAGAAAGACTTCGATTTCTACTTGGAACACCTACTCAAAGGCACACCATGGGCAATTAGCGTGATGGAGTATTTCAACAAAGAAGTTTTCAATACTACTGTGGTGCCTAGTGCGCCTCCATCTACTGTGGTGCCTGCTGTTGTGCCTCGCACTTGGGAGGATGATTTCTTACAGGAACTCAACAACATTGACTCTGTCCCCCACAATGCTTCACCATCTCATTCTAGCGCACGTGCACCTTCTCCTGCCCTTTCCGCCCTTTCTGCTGTCTCCACTTCGACACCTGCAATCCCTGCTGTTGTCCATGATGACCATCCCACCTCAACCACCATGAACTTCACGTCGTCAACTCAGATGACTGTTAGTCAGATGCGCGTTTCATCCACTTCGACGCAGCTGCATTTCAGCATCAATCAATTATCACTTAATGCCGATTCTGTCGCCGCAGCACCCGCACCACTGACAACGGTTTCCCAAGTACCTGCTCGTCATAAGGGCCGTGTTACAGCACAGGCAGTCACCCAAGACACACCTACAGAAGCTCCGAAGGCTAAGCGTGTCAGTGTTCGCAGCAAGAAGGCAACTACAAAGTATATACAGTGATTCTGCTGACAATATCACTATCTCGTACTGTTGTTTCAGTCATCTTAGCACATTATTTGTTCTCCCTTCATGTATTTAGGTTCAAATACATGGTCATGTTTCCTTGAGCTCCGACTAGACGGGGAAGATTGTAATGGAGGTTGCAAACAACGCTTCACCATCAAAATTATGACTTGTCTTTACTATCACCGCTTGCTGCCTTATAAGGCTCTTAAAATGTCGATATGGGTAAGTGGGTTCCTCACTATGTATTGGCCCTATGGCCAAGGGGAAACTATGCCCTTCAATACTACGGTCCCTACTAACTAAGGTTAAAGTCTAGAGTTCGAATCCTACCTATACCAATAAAATAGTAGTAATACAATTGTAATGATTAGATAATGATTAGATAGTAATGTAATAGATATCATGATTAGATAGTTAGATAGTAATGTAATAACTACAATAGCAAAATAAGTAGAGTACTCAAATAACAAGGTGATACGAGATGTCAAAAGATCACGTGGCACACTCAAATGATATTTTGTTTATTTCAAGATTTTCGGCAGCATCATGATACCTTACAAGGTCCGCCCCTCACGTGTCACAACACAGCCATTCTGATGCCTTACAATGGACAGTGGCAACCATTATAAGGTCTTAAAATATAATCGTTTGTCATTCAAATACATCAAAATAGCATGTGTGAAAATTGGTCCTTAAAATGTCTACCAAGGAATCACAATGGTGCCTGGAAATTTCTGACATTTAGAATAGTAAGAGTCCTTATTGATGGCTAGGCCGAAATTAGAGCGAAAAACGGAGTCCGAAGAGAGAATTATCGCGCCCGAGAAGGTAGAAAAATGAGCGAGCGCCGAGCGGAGGTTTGAATGGGTATGGCTTGACAGGATAACGAGAGCGTGCATAGGTTTTGACAGTTTTTAGATGGCTCGGTTGCGAGTAGAGCGACGGGGACGAACAGAGGGATGCGAACGAGGGTTTTAGTGTATAATGGCCGACAAGGACTTGGTGGTGGTGAGCGTTGATTCGGCTATTTCCGGCGACAAACGATCGGTAATCCTGCCGTGGTGCCCCAAACGACTCAATGAGGACCTACCGCTGGGGATGCGCCCGCAACACAACCTCCCCAATTCCAGGTTCCCTTCGTCTCAATTGTGCTACTATGCTACTGTGCAATTGCCTATGTGGCTTCACATGCAAAGGCAAGTTATGCTTCAACCTTTTAAGCTTCCACTGCTCAGGAAACCCAACCCAAAACTTGTTCCCGGATTAAAGCAGGTCGTTCAGACTCCCGAGAGCCCGCCGACTTCAACGCTCGAGCTGGACAATGACGACAACGGCGATAATGATGACGAGGAGGGCAAAGTCGGTGCGAATTCATCGTTTGATTGTGTTTTTAATGCGGACGTGGATGCTCTGGTGGCGACCACGCGGCAGTATGATTAGTGTGGTAGATGCATGCAGTCTCTGTGCCGGAGAAGATACGAGGCGGTATGCTTCCAATTCGTTTTTGATCATTCAATTCATCTATGTATATTCACACATGTGATTACCTGTGCGCACCTTCTTGTCAGATGTTGTCGTGACCTCCATATACATCTAGCTGCTCCATTTACCCCCTCCACTCTGCACCTCCCCTAAACCCTATCCAAGTTTCTTGCCCTGCATTTTCGGTACACGTTGTGCCATGGCTATAATTCATGTCGTTGTATACTTGATTTTGATGAGAAGCAGTCTGCTGATAACTTACCATATAGTGTGGCGTTCCAGGTGAGAATGTTTGGAGGTCCTCGGGAGTAAACCTTCCATCCTACATGTGATCCGGCGTGTAGCGCTGTTATTCAAATTACCGCTTTGCTGCATTAGCATAATATCGCCAAATGTGGTGCAGATGCCACGGCGCGCTGGCACAAATAGTCGACGCGTCAAGTGCAACGTGTAATTAGTTAAATAGCTCGAGTTCGTCAATGCGGTGACCGGTCCACTCATACTTAGTTTTCACTACAAGCGATGCCTCGTTTAAAGTCGTGCCCTGGGTCAACCGTAATTTCAATAGAGAAAGATCACTTCTATCTTTATCTATCATCAGGAAGACGCGGTGCTCTACGAATTGTCCTATGGCGTAATTCCGATAGAGCCTCAACGATACTCCGAATCCCAAATCATCCGTATGTCGGTTCGGTCTCGGAAGGTCGAACCCTCAGACCCTGTGAACGTTACACCTCGGCAGAATTTGACAACTCATCTATACCTTTATTACACATGTATGTGTTACGAAGTTACCAACCCACCTTTCTCCATTTTCTGTTCATTGTGCGTTCTTCAAATTCACTCATTGTCCTCGTGAACGAGGCTTTCACAACACGACAAAGATGGCAAAACCGTCATCTCCAGGAGTCGAGGCCAAAGAAAGGCCAGATGCATCGTGGAAAAACGCCGAGGAGCACGTCATCCCTAAAAATCGCCTAGGGATTGTGTTTATTGGCTGGATGTGTACAATTTTCTTGGTAGCCATAGATCAAGTACGTATTTGTGTTATTTTATTGATGGATATCGGATTGACATACCCTAAGACTGTCGTTGCTACCGCCTTGCCCACAATTGTAGCTGATCTGGGGGGAGGTAAGAACTACAGTTGGGTGGGGAGGTACGTATATGTTACATATGGTGTCATTACGTGGTACTATTTTCCACGTTATAGTGCTTACATGCTGGCGTGCTCCTCTTTGAGTCCGCTATATGGCAAACTATCCGATATTTTAGGCGAGTGCTCTTTGAGTGTTATGGAGTGTTGCTCGGGAATCAACTTATGACTGGGATCTGCAGGCCGCAAACCCATGCTATATGGATGCGTCCTCGTATTTTTGGTATGTTATTGCTAGCATGCGCGTCCGACTAGGCTTTGATCTCATAGACTAGATGGGATCAGCGCTGTGTGGTGCAGCTCAGAACATGACATGGTTGATTGTCTCTCGTGCCGTACAGGGAGTTGGCGGCGGCGGCATCTTCCAGCTCGTACAGATCACCATATCCGACATCGTTCCATTGGAAGAGTGAATATGTGTTACCAGCACCAAGTCATTGTTGATCATATTTATTTTCCAGGCGGGGCAAGTATACCGGTCTCATTGGTGCCACCTGGGGCACAGCAAGGTAAGGTTAAATAAATTGCCACCGTTAAGCCTCCAAAGCCTGAAACTTATTTCTCAGTGTTATCGGACCGTTAATCGGCGGTGTGAGGTCTCCCATCTTCTGAGGGGATCTCAGAATTGATTTTTTTGCGCTACAGCTTTTCACTGATCATGTATCTTGGAGGTGGTAAGTTTGTGTGTGCTATTTGTTGACCGAAGGTTAATGATTGACGCATATCAGGTGCTTCTGGATTAATTTGTGCGCTTGATATGTTTCTAATTTTTGCTGCGAGATCAAAGGCTTATTACTAACACGTCTGATGGACAGACCAACTGGTGGCTTAGCTGCGGCAATTTTATTCTTTTTCTTAAATTTGAATCCGCACCAAGGAAGGCCGTTTCGCGACCATGTCCGAGAATTTGATTTCGTTGGACTGTTTGTGATCGTTGTAGGGGTTATTTGTCTCCTTATGGGTATCAACCCCACCGAAACGACGTGTAATTTCATCTTCTTGCTCTGCAGAACCGAAGCCCATTATTATTTTCTGTAGGGAAAAACTCTCAAACCATTGCACTCCTGGCTGTGGGAGGTACACTGCTCATCATCGGTGGAATCAATGAGATTTATACGAAGCGGGCGCCCATCATTCCTCCTCGTCTTTTCCAGGTGAGTTGTTGAGATAGCTCCCCATATGAATATCGTTTCTCATGGGTTTTCAGACACGTACGACGGGCTTTGCATTAGTTTCTGTCTTCATACATGCTACGATATTCTTCGCAGGTGTGTCATGCACGCGAATTTGTCTCGGGAGTACTAACAATAATTTACGTGACTACTCCAGGTTGTTAGTGAGTACATTCAGACAGAATCTATACTTGTCATCGTCATGTGTTTTCTAGCTACCTTCCAATGTACTACCAAGGTAGGCCTGTCCTATAGCCTTCGAGTCTGCATTTTGCTGAGCTCGACACAAGTGCTTGGCGCATCGGCAACGAGTTCTGGCGTCAAGTAAGTATTGAACCCATGTCATTGTTGTCCTATGTTGCTGATATGCGCAGAATGCTTCCTTACTCGTTAAGCTGTAGTATCATGTCGTCAGTTTCTGGAATGGTTGTGACTCGCACGGGATCCTACCGCCCTGTCATGTGGTTCGGATGGATATCCATGACGCTTGGTTGGGGCCTCATGACTATGCTGGATACCACGACCACTGTGTACGTATTTTGTCTGTGTCGGATTCACGCGGTCCTTATAACTTTTTTCATTCAGTGCAGCACAGGAAATCTACCCCCTTATTACTTCCCTCGGTGTCGGTTGCTTGTTCCAGGTGAGTTTACTACATCATAACGATGCACGGTCATGATCGCCTCTCCGATAGAGCCCGCTTATTGCCATACAGGCAGCCATGCCTATCAAGGATATGGCTACCAGTACAGGTACTTTTATGTTCCTCCGGTAGGTGACTTTACGGTTTGTTTTCGTAGATACTCATTGGTCTTGAGAACTCTTGGGAGTACGGTAGGCATGGCGATGGGGGAAGCTGTTATTTCCAGTGTCCTCCAGCAGAAACTGCAGGGCATCCAAGGCCTCACAATCGACACTTCTGCCACGGCTTTAAACGGTAACATAAAGCGGATCTCTTCCATTTCTGTAAGCACGCTACCATGGTCTCGGTTCTGGCTTAACGAACACTCCCACCAGGATCCAATAGTGCGCCACGAAGTCATGCATGCTTACTCGCGATCTATCAGCACAATTTGGATAGTCAGCACCCCACTATCTGCATTCGGTCTCTTCCTAGTTCTATTCATCCGTAGCTACACACTCAAACGTACGATCATCCGCGGCGACGAGAACAAGCTAGGAGACGCTGAGATGGGTGCTGAGCAAGCGACTGTTGCAGATGCAGACGACTTACCAGCCTTGGGGTCGGAGTGTTTGGAGAAGCATCAAGCACTGGCCTGCACTGGATCAACAGACTCATCGGACGATATTCGCAAGCAGGATATGAAAGCATAGAAGGAGGGGAAAAAATTCCCCTGTATATCAGGCATAGAGGTGGGCAAGACCCAATCATACTCTATCAATGATCTGACTCGAGTAGCAGTGACTCCTCCGCTCACGCTACGAGTGTTCCGATGCCATCGTCGCCGCTGCGTCTTGGGCTGCACATGGCCATGATTTATTCCATCAAATGTAACTCGCGGTTCGACGCAATCGATCCATATAATATTCGAAATGTATTGTAGAGCTCCGATTGAGGATGGCTAAGCGATGAGCCAGGGCTAGGAAAGATGTAAATATAAACATACGAATGTTCTGTGTAGAGGTGCTATGATTCCTGAAACCGAGACCCTCATATTGAATGCTTCCGTTCATGAGCGGGATGGAGTGGTGGACTGTTGGGTAGCGGTCAGTCCATCTTGCATGTCCCCACGCATCCCCCTCGTGCACTAAATCCCAGGACAGTCCGTAGAGCACCGCAACTTGACAGTTTCCGTTGTTTGTTGTGGTGTATAAGTATTGAAATCAGTTTTCCATCCCCATATCAACCATATGGTTGAACTCCATCAAGTGTCTTGCTCCGCTGCTTAGCTGTCATGGTTCCAATGCCGATTTGCCGAACACCAGACCAATCTAAACGCCATTACGTCCGGGAGTGATGACCGAGAACCAACACCGAACCCTGTTACGGGATTAGTAACCCCCTAGATTCGGAAGCGACGAACGAGGAACAGTGCCAAATGGATCAATGTCGCCTAAATGAATGAGAAGCACCAGTGCCGAAAACCGTTGTGGGACCCGTGCCGTCGAGATTTAGGAGTGACGAACAAGCACTTGAAACAAAATAAATATTCAAATCTGTGAATCTGTGCCGGTTTGGAACTTATGAATACCCCCGACCTCGAGGTGCTGTGACTGAAGTCGTTGGCTCATGATCAGGGTGGGGTGGGGCGGTGGACTACTGGGTGGTTATTCTGTCGTGTCCAGGCTATCATATCTTACATGCATCTGGATAATCATTAGATGGTCTCGAAAAATTTTGGAACGCATGTAAGTCGATTATCAACAAATAACTACTTGAGATAGAAACCTACGTGCAGATGAAGCCCCGATCTGAGTCTATTATTGCAGAATTGCCATGGACGCTGCACCGCGTCCGTGACCTTCGGATGTTGATGATTCGGGATTTCCGACTTTTTACATCTCAGACAGAGGCCCTTCCTGAGAGAGCCTACTGAAACAGAGTCTTCAAACAAAGATTTTGTGACAAAACTACTCACCCATCGGAGGCATTACACAACCAAAAGAGTAGGTGTCAGTTTTTTCCAAAAGCCCCAGGCCACGGATACCATCTGATAGAACGAGTTCCGGTGCTGCATAACGAATTGCACCTGAATGTATAGAGGTGGAAACAAGCGCGATTGACGTGGAAAGGTGTACACTTCCGTTAACGTGGTTTAGAGCAGTTCGAATGATAAAGCAATGATATAAAGGGTGAGCAGTGACTGGTCAGTGGTCACGTCACAAATGATAAGGGTCAGCATGACGGGCTTAAGGTTCCTCGGTATTTTCCGAGATGCGGTCTTACATTGGACCGTGACTTCCAGAAAAGTTGGTCAATGGTTAGTCTGCGTGAGGTCTATATGTACAGACAAGTCACAGACTCTTACTATATGTCCTTGTAACTCCAAAATTCTTTCACTCTGTATTCTGAATATGCCAGTGACAAGACACAACATCGTGCGCTTCCAAGTTCTCGAACGTTATGTTGATACCATCAACTCCGGACCTCCGAAGGGTCACTAAAATCATCTGGTCGGTCACAGTACCATATATCTATTTCTGATGCCTTATCTCAACTCTATCCTGTATTTGAGAAGTGGTAATGGGTCCCGTGCTAGCTTTCTTCTTCCCTAAGTCCCAGGTCCTCTCTCCCATAAACGTCTAGCGAGTGGAAATGCCCAGCCTAACATTGCCCGAGTGTGAGCGCTATATCTCGCCTCCGGCCACAAACGAGGACTGTGAGGGAGTATCTAATCCACATAGTGTGTCTAGCTAACGACTCAGCGTGTAGTAGAGTTTGCAGACCTGGCCATCGTTGATCTTTCCAAGGCCCATACGCCGGAAGGACGGGCAGAGCTCTATCCCCAACTTCGAGATGCACTGCGCACCTACGGCTTTGTTTATGCTATTAACCATGGTTATAGCCAGGCTCAGGTGCGCTTGTGCTCGTAGCCCATACTAAGGTTTCTGAAGTGCTGTTGTAGCGCGATAGGATCTTTGACATAGCTAATGTCCCTTTCAGCGTTGTTCCTCCGGATGAAATGAAGACATACGCCGCGAACATCGAGAAAGTCGGGTACTATGCGGGTTTTAAAGCTCGTCAATTCTGGGTGTGTCACATTCTAGCAAGAAACGTACATAAAAGCTTGTCCTAATCGCCCAATGATCAGAAAGTCGACGCGGAGAATCAAGTTCTCGATCAGATCGAGCACTATGGAAGTAGGTGCTACAGTCTTCTGTGTGGTGGGCGTCCTTTACACTTTTGACAGTTAACAAGGACGTCACAAGGCGTCCACACCCTCAGGCCTTGCGTCCGTTCCTCCCGGAAATCGATGCCTTCGCCCGACATAATCACTTCAACGTTGTTCATCCAATCCTTCGGTTAGTTCTCCGCGAGCCCCTTGTTAATACCTCATCTTACGAGCTGTCTTCTTGCAGCTTGCTCGCTTTGAGCCTCGAGTTGCCCGAGGAGACTCTAGTACAAAAACACAACTTTAATGGCACAGGAGAAGCATGTGGTCGGTCTCATTCTACGATATTTTCAATCCTATGTTGACGGGCGATCATGCAGTCAGATTTATGAAATAGTAAGTGCCCCTTAATCGTACTACCTGCTTGTCAACCTGATCAATATTCCTAAAGTTATAGGCGCACCAAGGAAGAAGAGGAGAAATCTAAAAATGTCTGGCTTAAAGGACATACAGGTATATTTCATTTCATTACTTGTCGTTATATGTCCCTCAACCATGCAGACGTTGGCAGCGTCACCATTCTGTGGAGCCAACCTGTCGGAGGCCTGCAAATCCAGGCTCCAGATGGCAGATGGAAATGGGTCCGCCACATCGAGAACGCTTTGGTGCGCAAATGAGTGAACCACTGTAACAATCACTCAATGTTACGTCCTCAGGTCATCAATACAGGCGACATGATGGATTTCTTCAGTGGTGGTTACTATAAGCCCACGATTCATCGCGTCGTACAGCCTCCTGAGGATCAGCACAACTACGACCGTCTGGGCGTATTCTTCTTCTCAATGCCAGATGATGATGTTCGCTTAATGCCGTGTGTTGAAAGCCCGGTACTCCGCCAGTTCGGCATCCAGCGCCGGTGCTCTGACGAGGACGCCCCGCTGTGCGCAGCGTGGAGGAAGGGAAGGACAACGACATATGGTAGGTCTAATCTCAAGAAGGGAATAGAGCACAATGTCGAAGAAGAGGTCATTGAGGGGATAGTGGTGAAACATTACAACTAAGGAGTCGCAGACTACCCATGTACACATGTCTCGAAATAGTTATGGTGTATGCGATATTGATCAGCAAATTTTAAAACCCTATAACTATTTGGAAAAGACTGCAGAGGTGTTATGTATACAAACAGTACTCCTACATATAGTCATCAGAAAAGTATATGTCACCAAAAGGTGCAACAAACATTACACTCCACGAGCCTCAAGATGACTGTGGAAGAGCTTCTGGAACTGTGAGGCATGATCAATGTCCATGAGCATGTTGTGTTCTCCAGGCACATCAGTAAATACTGGGTTGCTGTGACTGAAAGCACTCCATGACTTGAGCTCCTTGAGCCAGTTGACCTTGTCATCCAGGCCACAAGGCAGGACAGCATAGAAAATATCAATGACAGCTAGAGAGGGACATGAACAAACTCTGCCAAAGTCGACAAATGAGCAGCTTACAAGCTGTGCCTGATGGGGTGTATCCCTTTCCACAACACAGGAGAGATGCAGAGACTTTGACCCAGTGTTTGAGAGTTTCAGGCGTCAGCTGGAGCTTGGTGAGACATTCAGGAGGCAACATATTCCACACAATCTTGAGCCTCTCCTTCTGCATGAGCAGTTTAAAAGTGGGCACCAGACTCTCAGAATCATGCTTCGATATGAGACCAAGGAAGAATGCAATGTAGAGTGCACACATGAGGTCGATGTCATGCATTTGCTGGGTGATATATGGAGGAATGTTGACGAGACCGAAAAACTTGACTTCTTTGCCCATGGCCTCCAGGTGCTTGACCACTTCAAATGCCATCAGACCACTGTAGCAGTAGCCAGCGATGGCATATGGTCCCACTGGCTGTATCCTCCTTATACTTGCAGTATAAGAGGATACCATCTTGTCCATGGACATGAAGAAGGGCTGACCAGGCTTGAAGCCACAAGCATGGAGTCCATAGAATGGATGCTCATTCTGAAAGTACTTGACAAGATTGAGGAAAACAAGAACCTCTCTGACTCCAGGGTGCACAAAGAAGATGGGTATCTTGTCTCTGGTCACTTGGAGGGGGACAGCAGGGTCATATTCCTCAGCTTGACTGTCTTTGGAGAGCAATGAGTTGATATAGTTGGCCAGGCTCAAGACATTGGGGTGCTTCAGGATTTGTATGGCGGGGATTTCAGGCAGGCCAAAGTATGCCTCTCCTTCACACTTGAGCCTGCAGATTATTTGTGTTAGTGAAGGTCATTTTTATGGTGGTATATTATATATTTACCTGAGAACACTGATAGATGTACGACCAAATTCAAAGGAGTTATTGTTTGCTGACACTTCATTGTCTGTGAGGTTGAGGATACCTGCATACATCTTGGCAAGAGCCTTTTCTGTCTTCATGGAGGGTGCTATGAAGGCAGCGCTGCATGCCTCACTAAGAAGCTCGTCAGCACAGGCGATATGCTTTGCCAGCCCACCTTTCTGAAGGAGGATGAGGAGGCAAGATCAGGAGAGTTTCCCTAGGGTTGTCTTCTCCATCTGCTTCACAGGAATGGGAACAATTATTTGAGGTGGTTGGGTGACCATCTTGACAGAGATATTGCATAAAGCATGGTGCATGGCAAAGAGTTTCATGGGCACATCTGCTCCATCGAGGTTGAAAGATGGTGAGTAAAAAATGACGAACCCTTCAGTTTCCTGGCCAGGAATACAGTATGGAGCAGCAGCAAGGAAGGAGTGCATGACACCTTCTAAAGTCTGGAGATGAGTTTCAAGTTTGGGGATGCCATATGTGACACCATGGATGATGACAGTGTCCTTGATGCAACTGATAAGGCACATAGAGCCACCTTCAATGATGCCTACATCACCAGTGCAGTACCAACCACCCTCAATAAAGCTGGAAGATGTGGCCTTGGGGTTGTTGTAGTAGCATACAAAAACCATCAGTCTGTGAACCTGAAGCTCACCACTCTTGCCATCTGTGTGCAGAGTAGTGCCATCGACAGGGTCAATGATGCACATTTCACAACCAGTAATGGGACATCCAAGGTCAAGGAACTTACAAGCAGGTTTGGTTGTAAAAATATTGACTGGATCAAAAATGCAGCCACCACTGCAAGACTGATCAACTCAGATGTAATGATGTTGTATAAAGATTCATACCAAGTTTCTGTCATTCCAAATCCAGCAGAGACTATGAAGGACACTGTGGAGGGGTTCTTGCTAAGCTTTTTCATGGTAGCAGCAAAGGTTTGTGTGGTCTTTGAGACCACTGCTTCACCTCCGCTGATGATTCATTTGATGGTCGATAGGTCGAAAGGTCTGAAAAGATCAGTACATTTTTCAAGATTGTGAGTGAGTTTGGCTAGCAGAAAGTTTGGTACAAAAGCTAGACCAATGGACTGAAAAAGAAGTATGATGAATCAATAAGTAGAAGCCATGGCTGAATTGAGACATACATTTTTGTCAATCAGATGAAGCATGCGAATGGAATCGGACAAAATTACAGATGCATGCACATGGACCTGCAAAGCACCATATAGGAGAGGTGTAATGTTGTTAAGACCATGCACAAAGGGTAGGACTGATTCTGAGGGGCTTGGCTTCAGCTCATGCACTGTGCCCCTTACCTGAGTATGTGCCCTTAATTTCAGATTGGTGTCCAAAGAAAGTCTGAAGGATATCTGAAGGTGCGGGAAACTTTGAAAAGACTTTCCAGACAGGTGCAAGTAACTTCCAGATGAGTGTGGGAAAGTTCCAGAGGAACTTCCAGAAATTACAATGAGGTTGCGTCCTAATACAGATACATATAATGGCTACTCAGGACTTGTCCTGAGTAGAAGCAAACAGAGGAATGGCTGCAAGAACAAAGTCCAAAGCAGAATAGGTCTGGAGGACTGCAGGAAAGATCCGGATAGACTTCCGGAAACTTCAGAGGATCAGAGGATCAGAACTCCGGCCTAGGGAGTTCCTCCCTAGGCCTGAGGTGGATACTGACTAGATTAAAGGACTAGACTTGATATGAGGACTTAGAGTGAAATCTAGTGTGAGGACTAATATGATATTCAGACTGAGGTACTACAAGACATATACACGAGTTTATATACTAAGAGAAATAACGGAGGGATCAATAAGCAGAGTTCAAGGCTATGTATGAAGCATATGCACAGGTTAACAAATGCGAGTCGGAAATGAACATAGGTAAACGGATCAGTAATCATACTGGTAATAGATATAGCCGAGACCACGGAATGGAGGAAATACCGAATAGGCTGTGTTAACATTATATGCACAGGAAATGAATTAAGAAGCTTATCGTATATCAGATAGGAAATGGATCTATACATCGGATCAGACTGGATCAGATATGGACCGGATGAGATGCATGGATATATAGGATGTGACATTAGGGTGATGGGACAAGGATGAGTGATGCAGGCTAGCTGCAAAGGACAAGGGATCTGGACATGGGTGTGTGGATATAAATATGCAGAGGTGTAGGGATCTGGATGGATAGAGGACTGGGGACATGGGTAGGAC
This sequence comes from Suillus hirtellus, assembly GCA_016695485.1. Classification (NCBI taxonomy): domain Eukaryota; kingdom Fungi; phylum Basidiomycota; class Agaricomycetes; order Boletales; family Suillaceae; genus Suillus; species Suillus hirtellus. The sequence goes on along the minus strand of MU172375.1, from coordinate 64,870 downwards.
ATCCAAAGGTCTGGATGAGGCATGGGAATATCATCGGATGTGGGTCTGGAATGTGGGATATGACAAACATGCATTTCCATGGACCCTGCAATGTGACCAAATCCTACCCCTGATGGCCATGGTTAATTCTAGAAGCTCTAGCAATGGTTGTCTTACAGTTCAAGACTCGAGACTCAGAAGGCAGGCCAAAGTGTAGCTCCTTGGCATGGCAAGCAGCAATAATGGTATGGTGTGTGTGCATGACTGCCTTTGAAAAACTGGTTGAACCTGAAGTCAGGAAGAGCATTGCATGATCATTGGGCTTAGGCTCAGATGCAACCCAGTCAGCTGGGACTGTGAATGTCTCTGCTGAAGCTTTCAGGTCAGAGAACAAGTGAACCTCCAGACTGTCAATGGAACTGATCTGTTCAGCACCAAGCTCATTGGTAAGCCAAATTGCAGATTCAAATAAGTTCTTGATGTGAGCAACATATGCCTCTTTGTGTGCCTGTTGTGCACTGAGTATGGGCTGTAAGCAGGGGACATAGCCAGCCATGAGACAAGCCCTGATGGTAGCCATATTTTCTTTGTGTTTGGTAAGGTATACAACAGCCAGTAGGCTTTCCCCACTTGAGCATTGCATGTCCAGGGTTACAAACATATTGGTTGAATGCACTGAAAGTCTTTGTCTGAATGGAGGAGTCATGTGTGGAGGAGGTTATAAATAAAATCTTGTGTAATGGATAGCGGTTGGCAGCTTGAGTGATGATGTCATGAACCATGTTGAAATCAGATTCTGCCATTGTGAGGTATCAGAATGATTGACTGTGAAAGTTGTGTAGTATGTTGACAGGGGATGTCCAACTTTATATACTTCTTCATTTGGCATCAAGGAACATTATCTCATCCTGACATGAGTTTAGCATCACATCACTTTGAGTGGTAAGTGTTGAACTTACACTGTCACTTGTAATTGGCTGTGTCACCAACTTCAAATTGTGTGGTGGCCAAAAATTATTGGCCACTCCACACCACACCCCATACTATGATGTGGACAGATCTACCAGGTCATACCATGAGTCAGAAAGGTTCAGGATTATTGAATGACAACTTGGCAAACCAATTGTCGCAACTGAACATCCAAAATTGACCAGTGTAGAGACTCATGTGTCTCATGGTCTGATATGACAGTTTTCACTAGGGAGTACATAGCATGAACTTGTAGTGTCACTCTGTGCACTACCCGCAGCTATCCCTATATGAGGTGCAGCTTTCCTGCGCAACACACACCATTCCCATGCTTCACGATGTATATGCATGTGTGTGCTTTCCCTCACTTGAGCGCCCTATAGCACCAGCCATCCAGATCCATCCATCCACTGTCCACCAAGTTCCCTAGTGCATATATTTCCATTTCCTTTATTTACATATCATTCCACCTTTATTTTTATCATGGACTCTCACTCATATATATCCTTACATACCTACTTGGTAGTGCTTTGGCTCTGCATGACCACGCTTAGGTGCGCTATATAAGCACCAGCAGTACATACTATTATGAACTTACTTTTCCTTCAACTGACTACTTACTACTTACTTACTACTTAGCAGAACATAGTAGAACTCTAATAGTCTATACTTCGCATCTCCCTTCTCTTATCTTGCATTATATTATCACTTGAGTCTAGTCTTTATCATTTTCCGCATACGCGCATGCACTTTCTCGCGCTTCGCGCTAATACACGCACGTGTTCCCACGCCTTGCGCACACCTGCACTTTCTCATGCTTCGCTTCAGCGCATACCTCTAGATCTTCACTGCACCTGCTTCCCCTTTAGGGTCGAACACACTTGCCATCTCAAGTATCGCAGACTAGGCAATGTGTGACCTTTCAACATTTATAGATACTGTCAGGAGCATCTTTTGTTCCTCTCAGTATTGTTGTTTCTACAGCGCTATATAAGCACTAGCAGTACATACTATTACTTACTTACCTTTCCTTCAACTGACTAACTACTCACTTACTACTTAGCAGAATATAGTAGAAATCTATTTGTCTACACCTCGCACTTCCTCTTCTCTTACCTTGCATTATATTTTCACTTAAGTCTAGTCTCTCTATCATTTCCGCATATGCACATGCACTTTCCCGTGCTTCGCACTAATACATGCGCATGTTCCTGTGCCTTGCGCACACCTGCACTTTCTCATGCTTCACTTCAGTGCCTACCTTTAAATCTTTGCTGCACTCGCTTCCCCTATAGGGTCGAACGCACTTGCCATTTCAAGTAAAGCAGACTAGGCAATGTGCAACCTTTCAACATTTACAGATACAGTCAGGAGCATCATTTGTTCCTCTCAGTATTGTTGTTTCTACACCAAAGCCACATGTGCTTCAAAATGAAAATTCAAAAATTGTGTCACATTTCTGGTTTATTGGTCTCAAAACCACATTCAAACAACCTTCAAGGATGATCTCATTTGTCATATCCCATAATATCCATGCTTCTCTTCCAGACTTCAGACCTTAAGATCCAATCCAGTCCGATGCATAGATCCGCTTCCATTCCAATATAGATAAGCTTCCTATTTCATTTCCTATTCATTTAACGTTAAACACAGCCTATTCGGTATTTCCTTATTTCCATTGTTTCGGCTATATCTATTACTGGTATGATTACTGATCCATTTACCTATGTTCATTTCTGACTCGTGATTGTTAACCTTTGCATATGCTTTCTACATAGCCTCGGATACTGCTTACTGATCTTTTCGTTATGCCTACTAGTATATAAACTCGTGTATATGTCCTGTAGTACCTCAGTTCGAATATCATCTTAGTTTGTCCTCTTTCCGTCTTCCAGACTTGAGTCCTTCTTACTCTTGTCATCCTCCGAGACTTCGGATAGATTCCAATAGTCTATATCTTTGACTCTACCTTCGGGTAGTCTATACTCTGTTAGTTTCTAGTTCGGATATGTCCGGATTAGCCTTACATGCATTTCCGATATCCAGAAGACATCTGGATATACTACAATACTTGTCTGGACCTTCGGACGCATTACCACTAGTACTTTGAAATAAGGGACAGTACTTGGGAAAGGGGCACAGTGCACAAGCTGAGGCTGAAGTCCTTCGGATCCGATCCTACAAGAGTACGACCTTAACATCATTCCAGTAAATCTTTCACTTGTGATTCTGGAATGTCAATGTCTTTCAGATGCCTGCTTCCAGTGCAGAATGCTCCTCATCACCGACTTTGGTCAGTAGCAAGACACTGATGCACAAGTACACTTCTTTTTCATTGCTTGGCAGATCATCTATAAAAAGAATCAGCAAGGGAAAGCTAAAAATGTTGGGGAAAGCCAGGAACATGGCCACATCAGCAGTACTGATGAATACTACCACACAATGGAACAATCATAATCATGATGACATGGTGAAGAACATGCTACAAGTGTGCCAATACATTCATTGCCAATGGTATCACTGGTGACCTGGACTCACTTTACTTCACTTTATGTAAAAATGGGGCAGTCCATCAGAGAAAATTCAAGCAACCTCATCTATCCATGTTTTTGTATTTTAGCAACTGGATGAGGGGAGAAGTAATGTCTAGAAACAAGACAGGTATAGTATCCTGAGCTATGTGTGTAAAGTGAGGTAAGCTGCATGTGATGCATGGGCAGGCACTAATCAGTTCATACCGCTTGCCAAGGCTTGATTGAATGTACACCAATGCTGAGCTCATCAGAAAAATGGTTCAACTCATACAATGCGAGGAGTCTGTGCATGAAACTGAAAAGGAGTGAACCACTGCAAGCGAAATGGCACATCTCAATGACAGATTGAAGAGACACAAAGGGAATGGTGAAAGACAGCAGGAGCACTGATCTTGACTGGAGGGTCAGTGCAAGCTACCACCATTGTAGAAACAACAATACTGAGAGGAACAAATGATGCTCCTGACTGTATCTATAAAAGTTGTAAGGTCATGCTTTGCCTAGTCTGTGTTACTTGAGATGGCAAGTGCATTTGACCCTATAGGGGAAGTGAGTGCTGCAAAGATCTAGAGGTATACACTGAAGCAAAGTGCACACAAGGCACAAAGGCACAGGAATGCATGCATGTATTGTGCGAAGCACGGGAAAGTGCATGTGTGTATGCAGAAATGAGAGACTAAGTTTAAGTGATGATATAAAGCAAGATAAGAGATGTGAGATGTGATGTGCTAATGAATAGATTTCTACTGTGACTTTCTAGGTATTAAGTAGGTAAGTAAAGTTGAAAGGTAAAGTGGTAGGAAAAGTAAGTTGGAAAGTATGTACTGCCGGCGCCTATATAGCACACCCAAGTGTGGCCATGCAGAGCCAAAGCGCTACCAAGTAGGTATGTAAAGATATATATAAGTAAGCATCCATGATAAAAATAAAGATGGAACAACATGCAAATGAGAGAAATAGAAATATACACACTATAGAACTTGGTGGACAGTGGATGGATGGATCTGGATGGCTGGTGCTATAGGGTGCTCAAGTGCGGGAATGGTGCGCTGTAGATGAGGAATCTTGACTTTACGTGAAAACACTTAAAACAAAAGGGTTATCAACAGCAAGACTGGGATGCGAGACAATGACTCAACCCAAAGGACAACCACTGAGAGAAGTTCCTTGAAATAAAAGTGGAGGGAAACTCTATGAGCTAGGCGGGTGCTAACAGGTGCAAGAAGGTAATGCGCGCGAAGGCGCATGTATGCGATGTGAAGGCGTGCAAGATGCACGTGTGAGCGGGAGGTTTGAAAATGTGCGCGCGCAAAGTGAAGGTGCGCCTTTAACGTTAAGAGAAGGATCCTATTGAGGAGTGGATGCACAGATGGATGATTGACAGGAGAATCAGATCAGATATCAAGTGAGGAGGTGATCTATACACTATCCAGTATACAAAGATAAGGGGAAAAGTAAGTACCAGAACTCCAGGAAACCCTTCTGTATTTAAGAATGGAGATTACACTAAGCAGCGCGCTCCTGAACCAAGTAACCATATCAACTCTAATTGTAACTAAGTTTAAATAGACTTTCTATATGTAGTGCGGATGTTGGACCAAAGATTTCATTAGTTCAATAGACGAAATAGGAATAATGCGACAGCGAATCAGTAAGGACATAGGACGAATGGACGGACAATAGCGCGGAGACCTAGGAGGAGGTGTGTGAATGCATGCGCGAAGTGCGCATAGTGTGTGCACAGGTAAGGCGTGCCTAAGTGCATGCGAGTTCGTGTGAGACTGGTCCTTAGGATTAGAGCTGTATCATATAGGAATGTATGGTTAAAGGCCAGATATTCAGCATTGAGACGTGCAAGTCTCTACAGCGCACATGGCGTGGGAAAGCTGCGCCTCATATAGAGATAGCTGCAGGTAGTGCACAGAGTGACACTACAAGTTCATGCTATGTACTCCCTAGTGAAAACTGTCATATCAGACCATGAGATGCACGAGTCTCTACACTGTCGAATCCTGTGAGCTGATACTAGCAGACTGTGGTTGCACCACTGAAAATGAAGCAAAATGTTTGTCAAACTTCCAAGACAAAGCGCAGACTTGGACTTTGGAGTGCACACTGCGTAGACTAATAGACTGACCCTTTCCATCAGACTGGCCCACAGACCGGTCCACAAGACCCAACTGCAGGATGACTCATCAGCCTGATCTTCTATCAAACTTGTATGCAACAACTCTACATCAGGAAAACATTGAGTTCCTTTTTGGTCCTTAGCATACTTAAAGTTACTTAAAAATAGTCTTAAGGCAGGTAAGGAGAATAAGGAACTAGTGAGTTCCTTAGCACAATGTATTCTAAGGAGCAAAGTCATTACAAGGCAGTTAAGGCATCAAAGGTAGATTTATTTGCAAAAGTAAAATAAGGCACCTGCTGAGTGCCAACAACAAAAATATACATGTTATTTACATTGGTGAATAGATGCGTGACAAACAATGACACACTTGACATCTGCTCATTGTGAAAATCTACAAAATCTAAGAAAAAAACATCAATTGTAAGTTTTAATTCAAAATCATTGCATCAACTGTTGATTACCAGGTGCTAGTGAACTGCATGGCTCCAAAATCTTGCATGCAAGTGCAACAGAAGACGCACAAGTGGGGAGATGTGGCTGTCTGGGTGGAGGCCACAATCAGAGCTGAGGCATTGGCAGAAGAAGTGGAGGCAAGGGCAGATGAAAGGATGGCAAGAGCGGGAGCAGGCGCAGGATCATTGGGCTTTTTGAAGAGGGTAAAGAGCTGCTTTTGTAGGAATCAACACAGAGTGCATGGCTCAAGCCTCGAGTGACTGTAGAGCATGGTGAGTACAAGTATATCTCAAATTTGATGAGAACTTACCGAACTTTCCAATAGTTTTGTCTTGTTGACTCGAAATTAGTACTGTCAGTTCAGTACAAGTGTATAATACAAACCTTGAGATACATATTGTCCATGCCAAAGAGTGCCTTCAGCAATGTCAGGCTTGAGGTAGACAGTGAGGGAAGGTGTTTTGATTTTGGTAGCAACATTGATGATCTCCTTCAGACATGGGAGACCAAGTGTCACATTCTTACTGGAGACACCAGCATAATGGAATGTATTGAGCGTCATCTGTGTAGCCAGTTCACTGATCAATTGAGTGGCAAGTGTGCCACACACTTCTCCCAGGTTCATCAGTGACTGGTTGAACTTGGCCTCCGCTTCACCAAGTCAAATGCCTCTCTGGTAAGATGGCACTGTTTGAGTATGTGGTGAGTGGAGCTGGTGGCCCATGGGGAGGGAGGAGAATGATATACTGGGTAAGATGGTACTGTTTGAGTATGCGGTGAGTGGAGATGGTGGCCTGTGGGGGGGGAGGAGAATGATATACTGGGTAAGATTGTACTGTTCAAGTACGCAGTGAGTGGAGATGGTGGCCCATGGGGGAGGGAGGAGAATGATATACCTGGTAAGATGGTACTGTTCGAGTACGTGGTGAGTGGAGATGGTGGCCCATGGGGGAGGGAGGAGAACAATATGCCGGTATTGTCCTGGTCTTGGAGCCTGCTGTACTCAATACACTGAGCCTAGGATCTATAGGGTATTTGGTTAGTGCAAGGACAACAAAAGGAGAGGCAAAGACATACCACAAATCACGCTATTTCAAAAGCATGGTGATCTGTGTATCTGTTGACATAGTATAAGTTGAACATGTCATATGAGTTGTGTGGACTTATTTTTGGGATAAAGTCCGGGTCATAGACTGGAATGAGATGGGCAGTGTGAAAGATACAATCAATGTGAATAATTGAGATGTCTGGGACATCATCACCAGTTGTTGCCGGCATGACGACATACATGCCTGTGTCAGGATTGCTGTGAAGAAGAAATAGTGACTTGCTAGCAAGTAAGCTAGAGCACTAATAAAATCCTACTGAGTGTGGGTGTGTTATATCGACCCTAGAGGATTGCTATGAAGCACTTCCTTCAAGTATAATGTGAAGGAAGTAGATGCAGAACATGGAAGAATGAACGTGATGGACGGAAAGCAAAGACAATGTAGAAACAACTATACTGAGAGGAACAAAAGATGCTCCTAACTGTATCTAAAAATGTTGTAGGTCGAGCATTGCCTAGTCTGCATTACTTGAGAAGACAAGTGTGTTTGACCCTAAAGGGGAAGCGAGTGCAGCAAAGATCTAGTGATATGCACTGAAGTGAAGTGCGAGAAAGCGCAGGTGCACGCAAGGCATGGGAACACACGCGCATATTAGTGCAAAGCACAGGAAAGTGCGCACATATGTGGAGACAATAGAGAGGTTCAACTTAAGTGATAATATGATGCAATATAAGAGAAGAGTGATGCAAAGTGTAGACAAATAGAGTTCTACTATGTTCTGCTCAGTAGTAAGTGGGTAGTAACTAGTAAGTGAGAAATAGGAAAAGTAAGGTCCATAATAGTATGTACTGCTGGCGCTTATATAGCACGCCTAAGCGCAGTCATGCGGAGCCGAAGCACTACCAAGTAGGTATGTAAAGATATATATATGAGTGAGAAACCATGATAAAAATAAAGGTGGAATGATATGCTAATAAAAGAAATGGAAATATACACACTAGAGGGCTTGGTGGACAGTGGATGGATGCTTCTAGATGGCTGGTGCTATAGGGCACTCAAGCGTGGGAATGCGCGTGCGCATATACATCATGAAGCGTGGGAATGGTGCACGCATGGCGTGTGTTGTGCAGGAAAGCTGCGCCTCATATAGCGCCAGCTGCGGGTAGCGCACAGGGTGATGCTACAAGTTCATGCTTTGTACTTCCTAGTGTAAAGTGCCATATCAGACCATGAGATGCATGAGTCTCTACACCAATGGTAGGAGCAAAGGCAAGAGTGCAAACCTGATGAAGGCACAATGAGAAATGAGCGAGAGTGAGAGGTTACTAGGTAATGTGCAGTTCCATGGGTAGTGGCTAGGTATGGACGAGGGTTATAGCCAAGGTATAACTAGGTATGGGATGCTAAGTCTGAACCTGCATACAGAACGGATTCGCACAGAGCCTAGGTAAGGAACTTAGATGCACATTCTCAGAGCAGTCGAGAATGTGCAGGTTCGAGTAAATGAGAGTCAAAGATAGTCAATTGGTCAAAAATACTAAGAATGTCTAAGTGACTTCGTGAAACAAAGGGATAGCATCCGAGGGAAGGGAAGTACTTTACTGTATGTAACACATGAGATTTTATCCTACTGCATGAGTGTCCAGAATCCATAGGTGAGACTTGTAGTGATGAAATGAGGCAGATAAGTAATATGTAATGCGAATGCACACAGAATGAAACACGTGGATACATGTAATAAGCCATACCATATTATTAGTCAACCCAAATAGAAATGAACATGCACCAGCAGAACTCAACGGACATGGAAGGACATGGATGGATGGAATGGAAAATCAGACCTGAGAATGGAAGACCATTGGATTACATGTGACTGAGGAAGGCTTCATTGTTAGAGGCATAAGGAAGGATGTCAGTTGGTAACTTCCTATATCTCCTGACACAAGTATGAAAAGACACTCATTCCTGCCCAGCACGGGTCCGAGCATCACATCACATTCTTTGTGGACATAAGAGTACCAATGAACTATGGTGCAGGGATAGTATGATATCTGATAGTTAAATGAGAAAAAGCAAAGAACTTGCGCAACTGCAAGTCCATTCATGGGAGAGTTGAGGTCAACACCCATGTTGACAAAGATACAGTCATGCCTCAGTTCACCAACACACCATGATGGTGTTGCCTGGATGTGCTTGTGACACATACCTCCTGTACCACTCAGATCACTGGGTGCATGGAATGAGGCTGCAGCAGAATTAAAGATGGTAAGGTTCCCTAGGAATACTTGCACTGTTGCCAGATCAAACTCAGGAGGGTTGGGATCTTTTGAATAGTGTTGATCATGTATAAATTCTTGAATCATAAATGGGAGGTGTGGAAGCTTGAGTTTGAGGCTGAGTGCATGAACATTTTATACACAACCTATTCATTGTCAGAAAGGGTCCAGGAGCAAACCAATCAATGTACAGGGAGTTAATGCAAGCCCAACATGGGACTCCATGGCCAGTCCATCAATAATCTCACCAGCATCCACTTCAACAGAATAATTTTGAGGCTCGTGGATATGCAGATGCCCAGGACAGTCTTCTTGCACCATATCAGCCACTGATTCTAAGTCATTGTCTGCAGGAATATTCTGACCTATTGGGGGTGTGAGAAGGGCTAAATCATCAGAGAGAAAGATCACATATGTCTCTGGAGTTCTCCCAAAGCACTAGACAGACAAGAGCCACAAAGCATACCACATGCCTCAAAATCTACACAAGCAGCTGCAAGTTTGTTGAGGCATTGATTTGTTAGTAGCATTTGTCCGAGTTCATCAAACCTGCAAGATCGGTGCCAAGGTTCTTTAACTGCCTTGATGTGCTTGGACTCGGTAATTGAAGAGCAAAGGCCATTGGGTGCACCAAAAAGTTGAATCAGTAATATGTAGTGGCTCAGGGAGTGTTGATGTGGAAGGGAGAATGTTGAGACCACACCGGTTGTCTTGAAGATTTTGTGATATTGGTGAAAGTGGTCAAGGGCATCTTGTAGTTTTATGAGGTCATCTTCAGTGAGAGCCTCACACCTCACAGTGTAGCAAAATTCTAAAAATGCACTAAATGTGCATACCATATCTAGAGGAACATGACCTTCAATTGCAGCTAGATAAACCTAAATATGAGTCAGCTTGCATGTCATTTGGAATGGAATACACAGCATACCTTCATCAATGCCTTTAAGTCATCACCCATCCACTGCCAAAAACCTCACCCATCAGGAAAGCGTTGCAACCCAGCAAATGGGGCAACTGCTGCTATCCTGTATGTTATTAGTAGTTATCAGCAAAACATCATAGATTTGCATACCTGTGGTCATTGTCATCCATTATCTCAGCTGCATGATGGGTACCATGTGTGATCAGTAAATACTCTCCCACCCAATCAATCAGATGATCCTTGAAAGTTCCCTTGATTATTTGATGCAAGATATCCAGAGATAGGAGCTCATGGATGTCCACTTGAAGAAAGTCATTTGTAAATGGCTAGAAAAGCAAAAAGGTGAGATTGGACCTAGCAGGTTTCAGCAAGCAACTTACAACAAGATCAGCAATGATGCCATACTCATCCCAAGCCTGTTTGTATGTGACTTGTTTGACAAGCAACTCAGTATGTGCTTCGTGTCAATGGAGACATGGTTGAGAGCCATCAAGGTCCTTCCTATGTCCTATACAGCTATTTTGATAATAAATTAGTCATTTAAAGGCAGACAAAGTTTGATGATGCACCATGGACACCAGTTCTGCATGATGCCAGAGAGAAGTATCTGTTCTAGATAGTCTGCAATGTAAGGGCCCAAGCTGTACACCATGCATCAATAATGGCCATCTGGAAAGCATGTGATATCGAAATTTTCCATGAAAGGTTTCACAGACTCAAAAATCTTCGCAAGGGAGCGCTGGAACAGCTGCCATCGAAAATTTCTGTATTTGATGTCATCATTATGTTCCTTTGTAGCTAGACAAATGAAGGTTACAGTGGCTCAAAAAAGTGTCCCAATATTTGTAGGTTTTCATGTAATTGTGTTATTGCAAGCCAGGGCATGAGAATCTTACTAAGCCAAAGGGAGGTCCCAAAAAGCTCCGCTTCTCAGCTACAATTATATTCCCTATAGTGTGATAATCCAATGACACTGTGCAAAGATATGGCTATTTTAATTTGGTTTAGTCAGATTCTCATGCCCTGGCTTGCAATAACACAATTACATGAAAACCTACAAACATTGGGACACTTTTTTGAGCCACTGTATGATACAGTGATGCATTGAGAATAACAAGTACTTACATTTTGGTATCACAAAAAATCCAATGAGCACAACACCATTGCGATGTGCCTGTTGTACACTATTGTGAAGGTTCCCAATTGAGAGATAGAGTGGGTGGTATTTGGTCTGACCAGTAGCAACAGAAACAACAGTCTTATCACTGCCAATAATCAATGGTACAAATGTCAAACCATGATTCTCCTCATTTTGAGCGATATCATCCTTGAGATGATTGTTAGTATGCCAAAAATGTAAATATGAAAAAGGCGTACTGCCTGTTTCCATGTCCAGTCACTAGACATAAAGTTCTTCCAATATATTGTTTGTCCTCAGTAGTATAATCGCAATAGGGTGAATACTCAATTCCTCCGTCAAAAGCACAGTTTGCCAAAATGCTGCATGTCATTTCCAATGGATCTCTATACCACGCATCATATTGTTCATCCATCCATGGCAGTATGTCTTGTTTGGGTTTGGCTCCATTGTAGCACACTGTAAAGCTCTTCCAAGGGGTATCACCAAGTGGTGTGGCATCAATTGTAGTGTACATGTCCCTATGGTTTGCAAATGGGGGGGCATCATTGTGCTTAATGAGAGTTGTGGCCCACAAGTCAAGAAGTGTATCAATCTGCTTTGCAGACATTTGATTGCATGTGAATAAGAATTCCACTGTCTCAAATTCAGCATGATTGTCATAAGGTGTCCAATCAGTTGGGAGGGCATCCATATGAGGTGGTGGGGGTGCATCCTGGTCAATAAATGCCCCATTAGCATCGCATTTGAGTCCTAAGACAAAAATTCAGTAACAATAAGATGAACTCCTTTAAAAATGCCCACCTGTGAGGTGTGAATGGAAAGTATGGAATAAGTGCCCCATATCCACCCAAGTACCTTCCTCCAGTACAAAATCTTGGTCACCCACCAGGTCTTGATGGAAATTCTCATCAATAACACCTGCTGGAGTGGGAGAACGACTCCATGGAGGTATGAATCCAGGACCTATGAGCGGAGCTGTGCAATTGAGGTTTTGTATTTGTGGGGTGCCATGCCTCACATGTGTGTGCTGAGTGAGGCCAGACTTGTTTTTGAAGACCTGATTGCAGTTTGGAAACCAACAAATGAGCCTGGTGACAGCTGGGGCCATGTTGGACAGTGGACAGTCATAGTGAGATGGATACCAGGGAGCAGAATACATAGAATGGAGACTAGACTAATACCAAGTGTGTGAATCAGAAATTATGACATGCTCAATTGAAAAAATATAACTTCACCCATTCATTGCTGGTGACCTTTTGCTAGGGTCCATATTCTTTCAACATCTTGCTACCAGTATTCCTCCAACAGCTTGTCCTAGATCTCAACATGCCTTGACCTGCAATGCACCCAGGGAATGTTAACAAACATCCTGGGCAGATAGTTCTTGAAGTGAGTCGCATAGCACGCCCAAAGGATGTAATTGCAGCTGAAAAGAAAAGGTGTCAGCAGAGAAATTAGCCAAGGCAACTGCCTTGGAAAATGCTCAAAAGAAGGTCGCTGAAATGGAAGATGCTATGGCTGTTGAGCAGATGGCTCAACGTGCTGGCCCAGGACACCTTGTCAGACCAAAGCCTAAGCCACACCCAGTGACCAAGACAGCACCAACTGCAAACCCCAACAAGATGTGTAAGCCTTATGCAATACAATGCTGTTGCAAGACTCACCAATCCTTTGACATTTAAATAGCTGTTGAGGCAAAAACGGTGTCCCAAAGCACTGATGCCCCAAAGAAGAAATATCCAGGCTTGAAGCTCACTTTCAAGGATGGTGTCAACACCAGTCGAAAGGTGTCCAACAATGGTACATCATCTACAACATGTGTTGTACTAAGTGTGGGCAGGGGCAGTGACAGTGGGAAAAATAGAAGGTCACTGTAAGTTCGTCTTAACTGCGATGTTACTCTTATCAGAGCTGACTCTTTATTACTTTGATATAATTCACTCACTACAATGTAGGGGATTTGTACAAGCCATATCGACAGAGGAGGTGGAAGTAGGGAAGTGGGCTAGAAATGTGGCATTGAAGTCCCAATGGAAGCCATCTGCACCACCAAGTGCACATGCCAGTGGTAGGTTTAGTTTCATGTCTGCACACATTACTGACAGTTTTTAGTGATTGCAACCAGGGTTGCAGACATATCTGAAGATGAAAACCTACCTGAAGATCATGACAAGAGCATAATTGTGAGTCAGGGTGGTCAGGTGAGTGACTTCATGATTGCAAATGGGGAATGCTTAAATAAATGCAAAGTGTTGTGCATATGATTGAGACTGTTGATGATGCCATGAGGGGATGAAAGCATACCTTGTCCATGACCTTGTTGGATGACCTCGAACCTGAAGAGCAATGTGAAATGGAAGAAGACCAAGATGCTGACAAACATATTCCAGACAAGGACAAGGATGTTGAGATGACAGTGTAGAAACAACAATACAGAGAGGAACAAATGATGCTCCTGACTGGATCTATAAAAGTTGTAAGGTCGCGCATTGCCTAGTCTGCTTTACTTGAGAAGACAAGGTACACGCTTGAAGCGCAGCACAAGAAAGCGCAGGTGTGCGCAAGGCATGGGAACATGTGCACATATTAGTGCGAAGCGCAGGAAAGTGTGTGTGCATATGTGGAAACAATAGTCTAGCTTAAGTGATGATATGAAACAAGATAAGAGAAGAGAGATGTGATGTGCTAATGAATAGATTTCTACTGCGACTTTCTAGGTATTAAGTAGGTAAGTAAAGTTGGGTGAAAAGTCCTTGGAAAAGTCTGTACTGCTGGTGCTTATATAGTGCACCTAAGCATGGTCATGCAGAGCCAAAGCGCTACCAAGTAGGTATGTAAGGATATATATGAGTGAGAGTCCATGATAAAAATAAAGGTGGAATGATATGTAAATAAAGGAAATGGAAATATATGCACTAGGGAACTTGGTGGACAGTGGATGGATGGATCTGGATGGCTGGTGCTATAGGGCGCTCAAGCGAGGGAATGCACATGCACATATACATCGTGAAGCACGTGAATGGTGCATGCATGGTGTGCATTGCATGGGAAAGCTGCGCCTCATATAGGGATAGCTGCGGGTAGTGCACAGAGTGATGCTACAAGTTCATGCTATGTACTCCTTGGTGAAAACTGCCATATCCTACCATGAGAGGCATGAGTCTCTACAACAGATCAGCAGGGTGATATCGAGGTAAGTACTGGTGGGTCCTGTGAGATAGATGAATCGCTCACCATGATCATGGATCTTATAGGTCTGTGAAGTGTCAAACAGTTGACTCACAAGCTCTGTAATACTGGAGAATTTGCTCTGGTTGCCTGACAACACTGACAAATTCCTATGCAGATGTCAGTTAGTGTCATGGGTACCACAATGGATGGTTCAAAATACAAGTACATCAAAACTCAAAATGGATGTGCGCAACATACTATACTCAATCTGAAGAAAGAAAAGCCAAAGAATTCTCACTTACCCAGCGCTGCTCAGAATCCAAGCTTTTGATCCATATTCATTCCAATGGTCATGCACTGGGTCGGCAATAACAGCTATCCATGGACCATCCCTGATGAGAAACTCTCAGACATTCTTGAGGATATCTTCATGGCAGTGTGTAAGCAGCCTGGAGACTTCAGGAATGATGATAGTTGCAATCTTGCCTTCAACCTTGTGAGTGAAATCCCATTCCAGTACTTCTAGCTGACAACTATGCTGGCAGGTATGCCAAAGGCTCTCTGAGTGGAGAGGTAACTTCGGCTCCACTGCTATCACCATTCTCATGGCATTTTTTGCCTCCATGAACAAATACAAGACCAAGGAGGCAAGCAAAGAATATGCTGAATATCAACTTGAAGATTCATGCTTTGTATATGAAGATCCAGATAATGAAGACTCACCTGGAGCTTTCTTATCAGAATTCATCTTGTGCATCTTCACTGTTCAACTCAATGCCACCCAAGGATGCCACATAATTGACTCACTCGACTTCAGCTTACCTGCATATCCAATGGCCCTTGCACTGACCACTGCAGCCATGAGTTTTGCACCACCTTTACAAAACTTCCTAACTTTCATTTGCAGGCTGGGCATGCACTTATTCTAGCTTGCGACAACCTGATTGTGGAAGATACTTCAGACCATGGGAAACACAAGATTGCCCTAACTCTCAATCACTCCACTAACAAAATGAGTAACACAGGCACTGCTTTTTCTGTAGGTAATTGAGAGACTGATACACTCACATACATGAAACAGATTGAGGAGCTGCCCTTTGACCGCATAAAAGAAATTGTTGAATGAGCTCAGCCATACATGAAGCATGCTTGCTGCAAGGATCAAGATGAAGAGTCTAGTATTCTCGATGGTCAAAGTCAGCCCCTCGTGCCAGTGAATCCACACATGTGTATCCGTATTTGAAGTATTTGTTTCTTTATTCTAATTCTTCCTGCTCTAATGCAATAATTTTTGACAGAACTCACTTGGCTTTTCTACATGTGCGCTCATCTCCCAGCCTCATATTGTTTCGCTTCAATTGCTGTCCTACACCTTTTTTAATATTTGTTGGACATTTTCATAGAACATTTTGAACTCATTGGCATCCTTATTTTCACCTTAGCCTACTTGGATTATTCTGTGTCTACTGAAATAATAGTATGCCTTGACTGCCTTATCTGCCTGATTTTAAGGCAACCGCTCCTTATTTCCTTAGTTTAAGGAAATGAATCTCCTTAGTCTCCTTAATTTAAGGACGAAAAACGGCCTTGAAAGTCCCTTATTGTGCAAATTAAGGCAAATAAGGAGCAAATAAGGGACTCCATGTTTTCCTAATGTAGTTAGCATCAGAGATGCCCCATAAAAATGGACCACCACTAAACCTATAGCAACACACCAATCAGAGCACATCAGCAATCTGAAAATGCACAATGCCTGCTGTCCCATTTCTTGTGGGCTCTATATCAATCCCACCACTGATCAGAATTACTACAGAGATACTATGTGGCTTTCTGTCAAAAATGTATATCCTGTCCCAATGATATTATACCATGAGTGAAGTTATTCAAACATTGATGTCATATAGAAAGGTAGAGCGCCACTTTCCAATTTTCGCTAATACTTCATTTACCAGAAACAAATTCACTTTAAGCTCTGAGTCCCATCATCACAGTGACATCTGTTTTCACTGTTCATGAGTCAAGTTGATGTTTACATACTACAAATGACACATGCAGTGACTCTCATATAATGAGGTGAATAAGAGAGTTGAACATGCTCTAAATAGAGAGCTCACTGTTTACTCCCTTTTTGCATTAAGCTGACATTGCTATGGGAGCAGCGCTACCACTATGGCTCAAGTTTCTAGACAAAGTATGCATCTGCTTTTAGAACAGGGAGCAAGTGCTGAGTCCATTCTGCAGATGTCCAAAGTCATGACTGTTGACTGCAGCTGCTCTTCTCTATACCTGCCCTGCAGGAGTTGCTTTTTTTGTGACCAGCACATTATTATGTTCAAAACTTACTAAGGTTATCAAGAAAGCAATACGACAAGAGTGCCCATCACAGTTTTCTGGGCATAAAGTGTCATATGGGTGTGGGAACTCGATCCACTTCCATTAGTGCATACAAATGTCTGATTACATTGTCAACACAGGATGCCTAGCTTACATGCATCCACATGCACCTTCTTTGCTGTATATATTACCTTTGCTTGCCTTGAGCTACCTATCCACTCTGCCTTCCCTCATTTCACCATGTTCGCCCCAGTGGTTGTCTTACCATGGACATGCATGATAGCTATGTCAAGGGTCCAGCTGGGCCATCACACATGGCCACAGATCGTGGTAGGAGTTTTACTTGGAATCTGCTGTGACAGTCTTTGGTTCAAACTATTGGTGGACGATGTGAGTGGGATCATGACAATTTTATCATCAGCGAATGTCAAGTTCACTGTTGTCTCACTTATCTCACTTTTTTGGGTAAATTAAGTGCAGCATATCTTCGATCTTTATTTGCAAGTTGAGCGGATCCCTCTACTTGTCTCGCACTTTACTCGTTCTCAATAACTCTTGATTCAAAAATGTAACATTCCATTTTGAATTAATTTGCACCCCACCATCCTTCCAACAGCTCTCAGTTTCTAGGCTGATAGGTAGCACCCAGCTGAGCGGGCAGAGCAATTTTGACCTACACGACACACCATGCTACGCCTGTTTGATGTTCACTAGCAAAAGGAGCGGACTACATCCATCTGACTAATATAGGTATCTTGGAGGACAACCTATTGTGAACGGCTGAGACGAGGCTGGACAACTTGAATGCCTACTGATTATAATGCTTCCAGGGTCTGGGTACACGTTGAAGTAGACAACATTGAGGACTAATCTTTTCCAATATTACCTGACTCATGCCCTTTGCGTATGATCCTAGGATGCACTGTAGTTTCGGGTACAACATTTAGGAGTATCTAGTCCGCTCGGTAGTCTTATGAATGCCGACAAGGAGCATACTAGCGTCTATCATTGAAAATGATCGATTGAGGGATGTATTGGGAACAATGGGAAGGATATGTTGATCAAACTTTTATAGAACAAAGCGATGCTCGTTTGTAGTCCTCCCTAAACAAACCATAGGAACGATGTCGAGTTATAATGAACGCATGCGAAATTTGAACCTTGCCAAACGTCCAAGCAGCTAAAAGCAGGGAGTAGTGAGATTGTTCATTGAAGGGGGGTCGGGAGGGGTCGGGGGAGGCTGCAGCCAATCAAGTGTGTATGTACTGCGGCGATGTGAACTAAATCTGTCACTGATGGAGTTGACACTGCTGTTGATACCCTTCATACGGAACTGCAAGTTAAAACTTGCGTTATGCGGTACCGCATCGTCGGCAATTCAAGTTGGGTTATTAAACAAAAACTGCAACAGATGCATCAATACTTGGAACTCACAGAAAATCACGTTGAATAATAGCAACGCCAGCTAATTACAGCCGCAACTCGGCACCACGCCGTTGCTCCAAAGATTCCGACTGCACACGAGAACGTTATTAAGCACTGGCCGCAGTGCACTGGCAGGCACAGCGAGTTTCGGTTTCGTACGTATTTTGATTACTAATACCATTAGTACTTTTACGGACAACATAGTGCTTATATAATCTCATTTAAGTAGAATCAAACTCTTTTTCATCGTCACAGTTGTGCACTGCAGCGAGGAGAGCTCAGGCGACGTTGAGCACAGTTAATTCACAGGTGAGTGCCACGAGCGTGCATTCTACCACGTGTGCTCCCGCGTTTGTTCCAGGGGAAGAGGTCTATGATTGTGATGTTCCACAGATCTGCCTGCCCTGTCTTCTGATCTTGATTCTTAACAGGCCGAGCCGCGACGAAAACATATACTCACTCCTTTCTCTTTGTTTCAACAGTTTACGACCATCTACGACTGCAATTTCGTTTGGCCGATATCCCTGGTATCCTTATATAACCACTAAACTCAATTGCATACCCGAGAACGTGACACTGGCTCCACACATCAACCAATACGTTTGTGTCGCTCCACTTGAAAAATTCTCTCATATTCATCGTATCCATCACATAAAGCACCAACTGGCAGCAAATGGCTGCCCAGGAACTTGCCCGCTGGACACGATTCGCCGCCAAGGGAGGTGTTGGGCGGTGTACAGCAACCGTAGATTGTGTCGCAAGGGAAATTGGTGATCTTATGTTTCTCAAGGTGAGTGTTTGAGTACAGCGGTCGGTTCTCTTGTAGTATTTTGGCTGTTTGGTTGAGGATGCAGTCGGGTCCAGTTTCAGCCAGGAGTCAAGATAATTTTGACCGAGACATAATCTCGTATTACCATTGTTCGAGAGTGGGGCTGTAAGAGACCACCTCTCTTAGTCTTAGGATCACTGTCTCTGTGGAATCCTTTTTGTTTCAAATGCTGATGTGCATCGCCTCTAGGACGACGAAATCACAGTGTTGATGCAACTTCCTGAATCTGGGTATTACTTGGTGCGTGTTCTTCTCTGTGAGGTTCCTGTGATATCTCCCCTTGTACCTTTACCATATTTTCTACGCATCTTCCACGTTATTAATGTCTCCTTTCGAATGTCATATTCATTCATTTGATTCTGTCCTTTGGGTCAATACACCACTCACATCGATTTACCACCAGGGCTTCTGCGAAGGTGTTGTAGGACGTTTCTCTGGCGTAGACGTGAAATTTCATGGGAAACTCAAGCGACCTATCATGGCAAAACGAGGATCCCTTGGTGTTGCCGATACACGTCCCATGTCACTTGAGCGGGCATCACCGTCCTGGCCCGAGAACTCAAGCGTCACAAGGGCAGGCAGTTCTAATGCGAATCGTCCTGGAAGTTCAGTGGCAAGAGTTGACAGTGTTTCAGACTCACGTCCCGGAGGCTCCCCAGTCAGACGGAAGCCACTTTCACCTGACATGTATCCATATTCGTCCTCCCCTGAGCGCTTGAGGGAATATGAGCGAACGAGGGGGCGTGCACACGAGTTGTCAGCATCTGTGTCTGGGTCATCTGTGTACTCAGTTGTATCAACGTCAAGTGCTGCCTCGACTACGTTCTCCGATGGCGATGGGTGGTGTAATAGCGAGGATTCGTTTTTGTCGAGCCGAGTGGTGCCGTCATCTTCATCTGGTTCAGTGCAGGCTTCGTCGAGCACAAAATCGGTGCCTACCTCGTCTTCATCAATAGATTCAATGCCAACGTCTTCATCCAACTCCACCCCAGCTACCTCGAGTGCGCAATCGATCCTTTCTTTGGGCTCAACACACATTTCTTCTGTAGGATCTGTGGAGAAGCTTCTTCAATCTCTGTCGAATCATTCACCTTCGATGTCTCAGTCCACGTCAGGTTCCATTTCTACATCAGCTTCTGAGTCCATGACAGGAATCTTTCTGAATTCCAGCACAACGTACGGCTCCTTGACCTCCGCGCCCACTTCAAATTCGTCGTCATCTTCCACCAATTTCGTGACCAATGCAACGAAAGGGCTGACTGTGGCTCCGCTGCGCCTCAGCAAGTCGCCGCGACTCACAACGAGCCCGATACCACCGCCACTGTCGCCTTTGCTTCCATCACCTGGATCGGGAACAACTTCACGCGCTTACTCACCTCTCCCATCACGCTCACCATCGTTCACGCTCCCTGCAAAGGGTAGTCCACCACGCTCACCTCTCCCTCCACCACCAGCAGAAATACCGCAGTCTCCGCCATCCTCACCATCCACTGCATCCTCAGCACCAGAGTCGAACTCGGACGCAGACGATTCTTCGCTATATCTTGATGATGACAATGATCATGAGCACGATGAGAGCACGCAGTATTCTGCTCTGCACCGCCATCTGGAGGGCGCGGAGGAAGAGGAAGACGGGGAGACAGGCATTGGGTTGAGCTTGCTTGGAGCACTTGCCATGGATGATGAAGATGAGGAGGAGGATGAAATTACAAATAGTTATCGTGATCAACCACGGCTGGAGGTAGGAGCAGGAAAACATGATTTGGGTGATAGAGCAGAGGAGAGCACTGCGACAGGTGGAAGTACACCTATTCCATGGACCAAGTATATGCCTTCTATTTCTGCGTCCCCGACAGTCGAGCGTGAGGTGAACAGTAATGCGCCGCATGCATCGTTCGAGACAGCGACTTTGCAAGACGACGCCATGACGCAGGTCGACGAGCCAGGACAGCACCTAGAGAGGGAAGGTGAGATGGGTGAAGACAAAGACGAAGAAAACGAGGACAAGGAAGATGAAGATGAAGAGGGCTACTGGGCTTGTGCATCCGACATATACGATGACTACCGCTACTCCCGCCAAAGCTTCTCGTCTAAACGCATGTCCACAATCTCCGTCAAGTCAAAAGCACGCATGTCCGTTCTCTCGGGTAGTGGCAAGGTCCCTCCCATACCGAGCTTCTCGCCAGACAGGCTCAGCTCCGATGTATTATCACGTCCTAGCGTCTCGAGTGGACGGCCCAGCGTCTCAAGTGGACGGCCCAGTGTTTCAAGTACTTCAAGTCCAAGCCAGCCAGACCAGGCCAACATCCAATCCACGCACACCCATGCGACCACCTCCATATCCTCACGACCTTCCTTCGAGTCATTGTCTTCTGTAGATCGTGGTCCGCCTGTCTCCCCAGAGCATACACCTCACGGCCCTGTCGACGGCCCAGAGGTGCGCCTGCGCCCGCCCGTCGCACGTCAGCTCTCTGCAGGCCACGAATCCACGCGCACGCCCTCAACCTATTCGGTGCAGGCATTGTCTCCACTCAGCGCACAGTTTCCCCAAGTCCCGACTAGGGTGCCTAGCAGGCTGCGAGTGATGAGCACTGATATGGAAGACAAGAGTGAGGGTCCGGGTTTAGGTTCGGGTCTGGGAGGGGAAAAGTCTCACTCACATGCGATAAATCCGGTGTCTCCCTTACTTTATGCGTCGTTTGGTGCTAACGAACGACATTCGGGCTACACGGAGGAAACAGAAATGCAGTCATCTGGGTATTCGGAGTCGGATGATGGACAAACGTCTCGTAAGTCGCGAGGGCTGCAGTCAAATGCAGGGAGTCTGCGGTCGCTTGTTTCGTCTACAGATGGGTTTAGTGTCGTGTCGGCACGGCGCACGCGTACGGAAAGCGAGCACGAGCAGCGTGTTGGTCTCGGGATGCACCTTGTGATGGATGACGATGAAGATCATCCTGTAGTGGATAAGGATGCACGTGTTGAAGGCGATACGTCGTTTATGTCGAGCGAGGCTGGGACCGTTTCCACAGGACATACTGTTACTCCAGCGTCGCTCTTGCCATCGACGACAGGTGTGCCAGCTGCGCTTATGCCTCGGGCACCTGCAGCACTTGCGCCAGGATCATCATCTACACCAATATCTGGTGTTTCACTTACCCCCATCGCTTCGTCAGCACTGAGTCCGAGTGCGCCATCAGCAGAGAACTCTCCTTCAGGTCAAAACGCACCGCCACCTTCGACTTTGCGTCCTCGTCAGCCCAACCAAACACCCCATCCCTTCTCACGTACATCGATATTCCTCCCTCATCCTAATGCTCCCAAAATAGCTCCGGGAAGCCAGGGGCTGGGTCCCATGTATGCACGACCTCAACATCCCACTGCAAACCCTGTGCCAATATCCCCCGTGCAGCTACCGCCCAATGCCACAGCGTTCTCCGCTCAAGTTCTCCGCCACCTTAGGAGTATCTTCCTTGGTCCTGGTGTTGGCGCTGGCGTACGTAGGCCGCCGATGACGCTGTATGCTCGCTGCGAGCCCGATTTGAATTCGAGTACCGGTCCCGTGCCTATTATGTTCTCAATGGACCCACTTCCACCATTGCATGCTCGCATGGCTCATTCGGGCGTAACATCTCCTCCATCTATGGCTCCTGTACCGCCCGTTCGTGCTGCAACCGTCTCTACTCCGATACGAAGGGGCTCAGCTGCACCTGCAGCTGTTGGATTTCTTCGCGGGGCACCACCACCTAGCAGTACGAAAGATACAAGTCCAAATCCGAGCGCTGATCCGCCTAGCACTTCACCACTCAGACTGCCCCGGCGGTCAGCGACGGCGCTTGCAGGTGCACAGGATCCACCTACGAGTAGTAGTGCGCCTGTGGCTCCAATCTCGCGCCCTAATTTTGTCCCGCAGGTTGGCGCTGCCCGACCGAGATCAAGGTCATTCTCGGGCTTTGGGGAAGCTGGAAATATTGGTGCTCTGCCCGAGCGAAGGTGAGTTTATCTTGAACAGTGATGAAGAGTCGAAGCTGATGAGCGATGTAGCCGTGAAGAACCAGAGTCCAAGGCGCAAAGTGTATCTGTGACTGCCGCCTCCACCCCTTCACCTTCTTCGCAACCTGCATCCATGTCTCCACCCACGCACAATGGTCTCCCAGCTTCTTTGAGGGCACGTCACATTCCCTCGCCTCTCTCCCTACAGAATGGCAACCTTAATCGTGAACGAAGTCCCAATACTGTCGTTTCTTCTACCGATACTCCATCCCCCAATGCAGGCCATCTCAAATCACCAGTCACCCCTGGTTTCCAGCAGCCATCCCCTATTCCGAGTGTCACGAAGTTTGGGCTGCAGCCTCCGTCTATAGGAAGCTCTTCGGCGAGCCCTGCGCCCAGCTCTAGTCCGAGTCTCTTTAGCGATCGTGACAAGGACGCATCGCCGGCATCTGCGATGACGGGACGCACATCAGTGACAACTAACAACGTTGCTTCGCCAAATCCTTGGGTAAGCAATGCTCGTCAGGGGTCATTGGACGCACCGAGGAAGAACTCCATCGATAGCGCGCCTCCTCGAAAGAGTTCTGATTCTACCGATTCACATTCTCAAATGGCATCTCCACCTCCTATTGCGGAATGGCACTCACAGTCGACGCGGTCATTGCCCCTTGCACATGAAGTCCAACTTCGGGGAAAGCTCAGTCTCCCTGTACTTCGTGGTAAGATTAGCATCAAATCGAAGCTTGACGATACTGTGAGCGTGACGTCTTCGTTGGACAACCAGGAGAACGAAACTGTACAAGTACAAGACATGGACTTTGAACTTGTGAAACCAACTTTACCGCAAGCGTCATTAGGTCGCTCCAGTCAAGAATCCTCGTATGCTGGACGTGATGTTGATGCAGTGCGCCTCGATTCCCCTGGCACCATGCAAGGTGATGCTGCGTCGATGCATTCGAGTGCCCCACGGTCTCCCATGTTCCCCGATGTGATCTCGTCGGGTACCCCACCAGTGGAGTCACCTACGTCAATAGATGCTCACCGCCAACGTGAGGTCAAGTGGATGGCCCTCTTACCTATGGTACCGCCATCTCAAGCACGCAGAAACAAGAAGATCAAGCGTCTCTTGTTGGACGGAGTGCCTTCGTCGGTACGATACTTGGTGTGGTGTCATCTCAGCGACAGTAAAGCCCGCGCGATTCCTGGCGTATATGGGCAGCTTAGCAAGAGGCAAAGAGTCCCTGCTTTTTCCGATATCGAGAATGATGCAAAAACATATTTCCCTGATCAGACACAACTGCATCCTTTCGATGGCCCTTTAGTATCACTCTTGCAAGCCTATCTCAATATGGTGCCAGATATCCAATATAGCTCAGGTACATCTTCGTTGTGTCCGAGCGTCGTATCGCTACTGATGCGCATGATGTACGGTTGTCAGGGCTGACTTCCATAGCTGGTCATTTGTTGTTGCTATCGCCCGAAGAAGATGCTTTTTGGATATTCGCTTCGATGATGGATGCCCATCTTCGTCCGTACTTCTCGGCAAATACCATCCAGTTGGAAGTCGATGCTGCATTGCTCAGCAAAGCCATCGAAACTAATGATCCTGCTGTGTGCAAAAAGTTGTATGTCACATGTAGCATCCCCCCTAGTGCGATAGCGAAGTCTTGGTTCGTATCAATATGCACCCCTAGGGTTTCATGTTTTCTGATCTCGCACAGGTTTTCCACTCTATTTGTCGGAACACTGCCCATTGATTATCTTCACCGTGTCTGGGACATTTTCTTGTATGAAGGTACGTGACACGCTTTTCCTTCTTTCGTCGCATTCACACTTTATTAGGCGTCACTGTTTTGTTTCGTGTCGGGCTCGCACTCGTTCAATGCGTGCGACATCTGCTCTTGCAAGCGACATCGGAAGAAGCTGCTATGGAATACCTTGTTCATCCACCTCTCGCATGCTTACCCTCGACAGCAGACGCATTCCTTAATCAAGTCCTAATGATGAAGCTAAAAGATGACGATGTTCGAAAGCAACGTATCAAAATGGAAGCACAAGTCAAGCGCCAAACTCAGTCCCGTACCAATGGTTCTTCAGGCATGCAGATTGCATCCATATCTCTCCCGAAAACTTTCTAAGCGTGTTGTTGTCTCAAGTTAGCTCCCTTCCATTCTATGATAACCCTTCGCTTGTTATTATCACCGCAAATCGCTTTGGACCGTATTTGTTTGCATAGGTCGTTCATTTATTGATTCCCCCACATTTACCTATGATACCGTAGTGAATTGTATATGTTCCTGGCACTCTGCAGAGTATCCATAATGTTGTACTGCTTATAGTCTTGGTCCTGGCCGCTTAGTAGCGGCGCACTGCAGCACAACGTGGCAATTAGATGCAAATTAGATGTGGTTCTAGCTCGAGACTGGGTGACTAAAACGGCAGACGTCCGAGTGATCGTGCGGCTATAACTCTATATTTCTAGTGAATTTAGTCACTGCTCTGTAGGAAAGTGTCACGGTGACAGCTTGCTTGGACGGGCACACCTTGGACAATACATTTTCTAGGTGTTTCTGGAGTATTTTCCCCCCTTCATGTATGTAAGGAGATAATTGCATCGATAAGATTGATCTATGGCAGATTCGGAAGCCACCTTCTATTTCGGGTATTCCGTCATCGCCAGAACACTGCCACTGGCTGTAGCCCGGGGCTAGCCTATAGGCTTCACACGGCTTACTGTTGGCAACGTTGGCTCGCCACTGGCGGTAGAAACACTGAAGGAGAAACCGCACAGCTGATCATGAAGATCGCCGACATCTATCTTCAACACAATGGCAACATGACGACCGGCACCCCATCCCAAGAACGTGGTTCCACGTTGTTGCCGTTCTAAAATTTCATCTGCTAAAATGTGTTCTAGGTTGAACTCCTCAGGCTTGGGCGTCGAGTGGATACTAGCATTGTCACCGTCGTGAAGTCGGGAATATAAAGTGCGTTTCGTGTGAGATGCATTATAATTCATTGGTGCAATATACTTGTCCTCATGAAGGGCCCTTTGACAGCTTAGCATGCGCAAGTGAGCATTTCAGGGATGCAGAAATTGAAGATTGGCATTCGCATTTTTGTCGCTGTCGCCTTGAATTGCATCTGCTGAAAAGCGTTCTGGGTTGAACTCTCTCAAGTCGGGCGTCGGACAGAACTCAGCAGTGTCGTGAAGGTCACCGGTTGAGACGTGCCCTGTAGCATGCATGTTTGGTCCATGAAGATATCTCCTTCTATACTTCTCCTAGGATCCTCATGTAGGGCCCTTTGAAAAGGATGTGCAATGTTTCGGGAATATAGAGATTGAAGATCAACGTCTGCATTTCTATGGAACGCGCAGAAATGAGTGGTCAACCAGTGGGAGTGTCCGAAGGATAGAGTCTTCACATAATTGCCTGGCTTCGTTTTGGACGAGTGCCTTCCACTTCTGGATCAATGATCGCCAGAGCTGGCATTCGGAATATCGCTGAGGCTCCATTGAAATTAAAATCCCTATCAGTGACCCAGGGCAGCCTGGTGTCACGACCTTGAACGGGGTGCACTAGTCACTTGCGGTCTAAAGTAAGAAAAATAATGAACCACAGCAGACTCCAGTTATTTTGACGCAGACAGCTAGTCACGCTGCACTTGACGCATGCCAGTGTCCTGGCACCTGGCTCATGTGCGGTAGATGTTTGAAAATTCCATCATCAGTAAGACTAGTTCACTCAGGCAGGTGTGACGGTAAACGCTCTCCCAGAATAGTGAGGCTGGAAGGACCCATGCACACAGCTACAGTATCTCTAGTGTCCTGATGTCCGTCAAGTAGTTAATAGAAGCCATGTCTTTAACCTGTGCAATGATATCATGGTCGGATGCAATCCTCTTGAATTCTCCGTCGCGCTGCCGCGCTAGCAAAAATGCACTAAACGGCTGTCCAAGGCGAACAATCAACCGCAATGCTCGCGAGTCAGAGTCCGAATAAATAGGCCCAGTTTGTGCAGCGAGTGAATCGTGCAACGAAATTTCGGACACGGACCAATTGTCCACGCTCTGCGTATCGTCTGCATTGTCATGTAGCCCGAGGAGATGTCGACTCCACGGACGAACGAGCAAGATCGTCTGCCAGGCGGGTGGCGGCCTTGCCGGCGAGAAAGGCGTGAACCTGTCTTCTGTGGTGATCTGCAGGTTGCGAAGCCCGTCTGACTTGAGTTCATAAGTATATGTATTCTGGTCACGACCTGACCCCCGCCTGGCTTCTGTGACCGGGAATACGATGCAAGACAGATGCAACCGGCGGTGCGCAAAACGGGGAGCGCTCTGGTAGTCCAGTGTCTGATATAACTGCGAAGCCGACTGTAGAGCCACAACACCTCGCAGCGAGACCAATGCCTGAATCTCATCTTCGGATAGAGATGGCAGCTTGCATGGTGGAGCATCGTAGAGCATCGTATGAAGTGATGTCGGCTGGTAGACAGCTGTTGAACTCTGAAGACTCTCCGACCCAGTCCAAGGCAGTAATATCGCCGGACTGAGATATGATTTCCTGCAGGAGCCGCCCGAGCGCGTTCTGCTTCTTCTCGCTGTAATCAACATGTAGGCGGACGCCAAAGACACCGAATAACGAGTATGCAATGTCTTCTGGCAACGTGGTAGTACGCGTGGACGCCCACTGAAGTTTCTCTCGGGCGTTTCTCATCCCAGGCTGGAAGGCCAAGACTGCTCGTCGGTCTATACCCATCGCAACCTCCAACTCCTGCATGATCGCAACGGAATCCTTGTGGTTGGGAGTGCGATCGTCGAGATAGGGAGTCCAATCATTCTGATAGAAGATGATGATTTTGGGAGCGAGAAATTCTTGAACCGTCCATCCACGGGTGTTCCACGCGCTCCTTGCCAGTGCACCTGACTTTGACAAAGGCGGAACATCCGAGAGGTATACGACTGTGAGCGCAGAGTGGTGATACCAGGAGAACATGGACTTGATCGATACTTGGCGCTCAAAATCGATGTTCTTGTCGATACAGCACGTGTCGCTCCATGCCCAGCGATACCCCAAATCACGAGCAGTTTTGCAGAAGGACTGTAACTTCTTGATGCCACCGATTGGATCCAACTTATAGACATCCTTGCCCTGGATGTCCTGCAGCAGCGGCTCCTCGCCTTCCCACCTATGCGACAGCATGACATATTGGAAGTATGACATTACCACTTCTTCGACGCCCTTCATTTGGATATCTCGATGCGTGATTGTTGATGATACAAGCTCCTTGTACTCTACGCTCGTTCTGAAGGTGTGTATCTGCGTCTCTCGATCGCATATGAGACCGGTGGTGGTGTCGATTACACGCAGCGGATAATTGTCAAGTTGAGTGTCAACGACCTTCCGAATAGCACGATCTACCTCGGATAGAGTAAGATATTGCTGGCGCAACTCTGCAGAACAGTTAAAGGATGTTGACGCATGAGCTCAGATCTGAGGCTTACTTCGTGCCTCAGCGTCAGGAGCATTATCCAATTTTGAGAGCATCATTTCGAAGGCCGCAATAGCTTCATCATAACGTTGGGCGCCATGAAACGCTGTATGCTCCAGTTTGTATCCTATATGAGACGAAGGGTTGAGTTGGATGACCTGTGAATAACCACAATGAGTATAGGTGAAAATAAATCAATGTCATCACACCTTCTGCGCATCGAGAAGCGCGTCGTCCCATAGCATTTTTCCCAACCTTGCCTTGCTGCGCTTTACAAAGACGGCATCAGATGCAGAATTCAAGTCGATCACTGCCGAGTAGAGGTCGATAGCCCTGTCATAGTCGCTTGCAGCGAGGGCAGTATCCCCGCTGGTAAGAAAGGGCACGCTGCATTTTTCCGTGAAAGCTGGGTGAGATGGGAGTCAGGATTGTAGCCTGCACGACATCACAAACTCCAGACTTGCCGTTGGACCATTCAAGGCAGTCGGCCTTCGTTGTTTCATCGATATTGACCATCATGTCTTGGTGTGATCTAACAGCATCTTGAAGCTTGCCAGCCAGAAGGAATGCATGACAGCTTTTCTGGTGTGCAGTTAGCTGCAACGATTTGAGATCCCAGCCGAAGAGCTGAACAAGAAACTCGGTTATGAAAAGGATTTCGGATGTATATTCACGTACCACCACCAAATCCTCATACATAGAACGAATGGGTAAACTCCATGAGAGAGCGCTGGAGTTGAGGATGGCAGTAAAATGGCTAGCGGCTTCTTCGTGACGTGCGCCATCCAAGGCCCTGATTCCTAGTTGAACACCCAGATATGCCTGATGTGCGAGTTGCAGAGATTAGTGCTGATGACCAAGCGTGCATAATACTTACTTGCACAACGCAACATGCGAGAGCATCGGTATTCGGACAACCGGTAGTAAGTTCTTTAAGGAGCAGGTTTTCCTCGTTATGTTGATCTGCATTGAAGAGGGCGATGGCCTGAGATGCGCGATGAAGCAGAGAGTGTGTGAGGGAAATGTAACATACTTTGATCAAGAGCAGGAAATGGAGGATTTGCGGATCTTGGTCCGTGTACATTGATGCAACATCAAATGTTGCGCTCGCATCCGGGATGCGGCCTTTTCCGCAGAGGGCAATACCCTTGGAGATGTACCCTGTCAATGAGGGCCGAATGCTGATGGACTTTGTTGTGGTCGAGTTAGTCTTCTGTCAGGGGGCCATGGCCAGTACGTATCACTCGCCTTGATCGCATCCTGAAGGGCATGGCCCCAGTCGTTTTTTCGGGCCATCACGAATGAGCGATGGGCATAGCAAGTGTGGTTGTTGGCATTGGTGTTGATATCTTGCGTGAGCAGGTCTTCGGCAATAGATAAGTCTCCATCTATGCATGCATAGCGGGCTGTCGTGACGGCGAGAATCTGGATGAAGCATGCTCGAATTGTGGTACATGAGTCTCGAATGAAAACATGCCTTTGAACGATGGGCGTAGTAAGTATGGGTATCCGCATCGGTGTTCGAATTAATGTCGCTAGGTACTGCCCACTCCGAGATCATCTCATCTTCACCTCCGCTCAGGATGTGGTTGCCGTCCACGGAGAAAGCGACGCAGAACGGCGTAGATGAGTCCTTGAAGGTAGTAACGGTTCGTCGATCTGAGAGCCGCCATAGACAGAAGTGGTTATCATCAGATGCGGATGCGACGAGTATACTAGCGGGATCGATGGCAATGGCATTGATATAGTCAGAGTGGCCCATCCAAGGATCACCGACCTGCCGCCAGGTTGTTGTATCCCACTCGCGTATGGTAGGGTCAGAACTACCACCACCTGTGAGAAGGCGTGTACCATCAGGCGTCCATGCGAGTGAGGAATTGAATGTGTGACCCTTGAAGGATGCAATGCGTTTGCTCGTGCTTCGACTACAGATTTGTATATTCTTGTCTGTTGCGATGGCAAGAAGTTCTCCAGAGGGCGAATATCATACGCAACTGACGGGACTATCACCCCCAATTGGGTCTCCTTGTTGCTCCCAAGATTTGGTGTTCCACAATCTCGTCATTCGGTCGTCATATGAACCAGTGGCCAGCACTGACCTATCAGGAGAAAAATCCAGCGAGGTGATATAATTGGAATGGGCTTTGATTTTGGTCAGTGATGCTCCAGTTTCTCCGTGCCAGACGATGACCTCTCCATTCAGATCACCGCTTGCTATCAATTGCCCGTCCTGTGATACCGCCAATGCCAGCACCCAATCGCGATGCCCCTCCATCTTCTTCAACACGACACCTGTCTTCAAGTCCCACAGACGAAGCGACTTGTCGTACGAGCCCGTAACAATCCGTCGTTTATCAGGAAACATTGCGACTGCCCTTACGCGTTCTTCATGACCTTTGAACTTTCGCAGGGGCGTGGTGATCGGAATGAGCTCTGTCATCTTACCAGAGGTTGATGACGTTGGGCGCGGTCGAAGTGGATTTTGGAGGAATTGGGGATGTCTGTCTCTAAGCTGCAGAGGTACGTGTGTTGTGCAGGTCAACCTGGCTCATTTCGATAGACGCTCAGGACACTCGAGGCTGTTCGCCCCCACGCCTTCATCACCTTTACACCAAGAATGAACCTATTATAGCTCTCGCAGCTTACCCCCAAACATGTCATGTGACTTGCCGCTGGTGATCCACATATTCATTCATCCAAAAAAAAAAAGAAAATGATCCCACCGCGGGTATCCAATTCAGTCTAATGATCATAGAATGCTTACCATTCCCGAATGAAACGGTTCAGCCTTCCTTCGGCTTGCAGACAGCTGCGACGAGAAAATTCGTTCCGAACGCAGAGCCCAACAATATAAGAAAAGGAGACTGCGAGGCAGTGCGAGCGCTATATCCACTCACTCTACATGATATTAGGTTGATCCCTCTAGAATATACCATATATTGTCCCATTCATTATCATTGAATCATCGTACTACACTGGATACAGTCCTCAAAACGAGGCCTTCCAAAAATTCTTTTAGTGCATCTACAGAGCAACAACGCGGGTGTTATCATCAAAGCACAAATGGATGCCTCAAGATGCCTAGTTTCAAATATATGTAACTATTAGCTAGAGTATTTCTACAGTACTGACATCCATGCTATCAACCGATGCAATGTCTTTGACTTGTGCAATGATGTTATAGTCCGACGCGATCCTCTTGTATTCTCCGACACGCTGCTGCGCTAGCAAAAATGCGTCGAAAGGCTGTCCAAGGCGAACCATCAATCGCAACGCTCGTAAGCCAGGCTCCTCTTCAACAGGCAAACCGCTGGGTGGCCTGTCGAAGTAGTCCATCGGGGACCCAAGCTCGGTCCCATATTCCATGCTCTTTTGATCGTCTGCAAAGTCAGGCTGCTCTGCAAAGTCAGGTACCCCGAGGAGATACCGATCCCATGGACGGACAAGTAAGAACGTCTGCTGAATGGGCTTTGCCCGCCAGAACTGAACTAGGATTTCTTTAGTGATGACGAGCAGGTCGTGAAGCCCGTCCGCCTTCATTTTATACATGATGAGAGCCTCCTGGTTTGGACTGTGTATACGTCTGACTTCCGTGACACGGAATGAAATGCAAGGGAGATGAAGTCTGCAGTTTGCAAAGCGAGGAGCTCTAAGCTGTTCAAGCTCGTCATAGAATTTCAATGCTAAATCTGCGGCCACGGTTTGTTGCAGAGAAGATACTTGTGTGTGAATATGACCTTCAGACAAGGGTAAAAGCGCGCGTGGAGGAGTGGTGTAAGAGGTTATATGGGCTGGAAGACAGCTATTGAACTCGGAGGGTTCTCCGATCCAGTCCAGGACAGAGATGTCGCCCGACCGAGCCACGATCTCCTGCAGGAGCCGTCCGAGCGCGTTCTGCTTCTTCTCGCCATAAATGACAGGTAGGGTGATGCCGAAGATGCCAAATAATGAGTACGCGACATCTTCCTGCACAGTGGTGACACGCTTCGACGCCCATTGCAGTTTCTTTCGGGCGCCGCTCATACCTGGACGGAAGGCCAATAGGGCCCGTACATCTATGCCCATCACATCCTCCAACTCCTTCATGATGGCAGGGGACTCTTTGTGGTTGGGAGAGCGATCGTCGCGATATAACGACCAATCCTTCCGATAGAAGATAACAACTTTCGGAGCGAGGAATTCTTGAAAGGTCCATCCCCGCTCGTTCCAAACACTCCTCGCCAGTGCACCGGGCTGGGATGAAGGAAGGACATCGCATAGATAGACGATGGTGAGCGCTGAATAATGGTACCAGACGAACATGGAGTTGACCGATTCTTGAACTTCGCTATTGCTCTTCTTGTCGATGCAGCATGTGTCCATCCACGCCCAAAGATACCCGGCATCATGAGCGACTTTGCAGAACGACTGCACTTTTGCGATGCCGCCGACTCCCTTTAACTTGCGCACATCTTTATCCTGTATGTCGTGCAGCAATGCCTCCTTCTCTTCCCACCTGTGTGATAGCATGACACAGCGAAAGTACATTGCTACCACTTCCTTGATGCGGTTCAGTTGGAGGCCTGAATACTCCGTTGTGCATGACAAAAGCTCCTTGTACTCTGCACTCATTTTGAAGGCGTTTAATTGTGCCGCTCGATCGCACAAAAGACCTGTGGAGGTATTGAGTAGACGTAGGGGGGCATATTCGAGTTCCATCCAAACAGCTTTTTGAATAGCATCTTCCGCTTCGGATGGACAGACATATTGCTGATGCATATCTGCCGAACAACGTAGGCATTTTGAGATCATACGGGAGTGTTCCATGGCTTACATCGTATCTGCGCTTCGGGAGAATCATCCCACTTGGACAACATCATTTCGAAGGGGATGGCTTCATTGTAACGTCGCGCGCCACGCAGGGCCAAACGTATCAACCGGTATCCCACATTCGACGAAGGATTGAGTTCGGTGACCTATGCATTGTCAAAGTCAACATGGGCCATGAAAACATAGAAACTATCGCACCTTTTGCGCATCCAGAAGCGCATCTTCCCAAAGCTTTTTACCTAATTTGGCCATACTACGATTTGCAAAGACAGCATCGGATGGAGAAGTGAGATTGATCGCAGTCGAGTATAAGTCAATAGCACTGTCAAAATCGTTTACAGCGAGAGCAGTATCTCCGTTGGTAAGAAAGATGGCGCCGCATTCTTGCTTGAAAGCTGAGTGGAATGCGGGTAAGGATTTATGACCTCGGCGACATCACCGAAGACTTGCCATCGGACCATTCAACGCAGCTGAGTTTCGTTGTTTCATCGATGTTGTCCATCATATATTGGTATGATTTGACGGCATCTTGAGGTTTACCTGCCTGAAGGAGTGCATCACAACATTTCTGGTTTGCAGTGAGCTGCAACGATTTGAGATCCCAGCCAAAGAGCTGGACAAGGGATTCAGTTATGAAAAGGATTTTGGATGCGTATTCACACACCACCACAAAGTCCTCATGCATAGAATGAATGGGTGAACTCCATGAAAGAGCACCCAAGTTGAGAACGACGGTAAAATGGTCGGCGGCTTCTTCGTGACGCGCACTATCCAAGGCCTCAATTCCAAGTTGAACACGCAAATATGCCTAATGTGCGAGTTGCAAAGCTTAGTGTAGAAGACTAAGTGGGAATGACACCTACTTGCACTACACCACACGCGAGAGTATCGGCATTCGGACAACCAGCAGCGAGTTCTTTGAGGAGCAGGTTTGCCTCGTCCTGTTGATCTGCATTAAAAAGAGCGATGGCCTAAAATATGCGATGAAGCAGAACGTATGTGAGACACATGTAACGTACTTTGATCAAGAGAAGGAAATGGAGGATTTGTGGATCTTGGTCCGTGTACATTGATGCAACATCAAATGCTGCCCTCCCATCCGGGAAAAGGCCTTTTCCACAGAGGGCAATGCCCTTGGAGATGTATCCCGTCAATGAGGGCCGAATGCTGATAGACTAAGTCACCGTCAGGTGAGCCCTTTGTAAGGGGGCCATGATCCGTGCGTATAACTCACTTTGTTTGCATCCTGAAGGGCGCAGTCCCAGTTGTATTGTCGAGCCATCACGAACGAACGATGAGCATAGGAAGTGTGGTTGTTCACATTGGTGTTGATATCTTGCGTGAGCAGGTTTTCGGCGGTAGATAAGTCACCATTTATGCATGCATCGCGGGCTGTCGTGATGGCAAGAATCTGTATAGAGCATGCTCAGATTGTGGTATATGAGTCGAAGACGGAAGCATGCCTTTGGGTGAGTACCCTGAGGTACTGCCCACTCTGAGATCATATTATCTTGACCTCCGCTGAAGATGTGCTTGCCGTTCACGGAGAAAGTGACGCATAACGGCGTAGATGAGTGCTTGAAGGTGACAATCATTCTTTCATCTGAGATCCGCCAGAGACAGACATGATTGTCATCAGATGCGGAGGCGATGAGTATGCCAGCAGGATGAATGGCAATGGCGTTGATTTGGCTAGAGTGGCCTATCCAGGGATCACCGACCTGCTCCCAGGTTGTTGTATCCCATTTGCGTATGGTAGGATCAAGAGCACCGCCACCTGTGACAAGGCGCGTGCCATCGGGCATCCATGCGAGTGACACGTTGCTTCCAGTGTGTGCCTTGAAGGATGCGACGCATTCTCTCGTACCTGGATTATAAATTTGGACATTGTCTTTTGTTGCGATGGCAAGAAGTTGTCCAGAGGGCGAATATCGTACGCATTTGACATCACTACCGCACTTAACTGAATTTCCTCGTTGCTCCCAGGTTTTGGTGTTCCACAGCTTCGTCATCCCGTCGCATGAGCCAGTGGCCAGCACTGTTCTATCAGGAGAAAAATCCATCGAGTTGATCCAACCGGAGTGAGCTTTGATGGGTTCAGTGAGTGAATCGCCAGTTTCTCCGTGCCAGATAATGATATCTCCTTTCAGATCACCGCTTGCTATCAATTGCCCATCTCGTGATACAGTCAATACCTGCACGTCATTGCGATGCCCTTCCATATTCTTCAACACGACGCTTGTCTTCAAGTCCCATAATCGAAGCGTCTTGTCGCATGAGCCTGTAACCATGCGTCGTTTATCAGGGAGCACTGCGACTGCGGCCATTATGCACTCTTTATGACCTTTGAACTCTCGCAGGGGTGTGGTGATTTGAGTGAGCTCCAACATTTTTCTGGTGGTTGATGGTGTTGGGCATGGCTGAGGTGAACTTCGGAGGGACCTTAAGTATCTTTTTTTGGACAAATGCCTTCCACTTCTAAATTGATCAATGATATGAGCTGGCATCTGGAATATCACTTAGGCTCTGCTGAAATCAGAATTCGCATTGGTGATTGCGGTCCACGGCACAGGTATCACAACCCTGAACAATGTGTCACTAGCACTTGCAATCCCGACTTGGCCTCCTTCTGTACTGGATACAGCCCAAGTTCTCGCTTCTGGCCTCTCAGACCCGTCACCAATTCTGTCACAGGAAGCGTTTTCCTTCCAGCGGTCTGCGAAGACATGATGAATTTACAGCAACCACTGATTTTTTTTATAGAACACAGCAAGTAAGGAATCATGTGCTCCCCTGTGCTCCCCCTAGGAGCATCTAGTCCATAATTGTATAAGAAGAATGATGTACTCGTCGGTCGCGTAAACTCCCTGACTTATATTTAGGTAATTATACAAGGCCAGCTGCTAAAGTTATGGCCTTACAATGAGTAGTAGTGGTGATAATGATAACGGAAATCAATTTCACCACTATGGAACCTTATCGCCGCCACCCTGCCTGAATAGCAGAAAAACTTCGTTTGGACACGATCGGACAATATTGATGACCGTTCAGCTCGAACGGACACATCTTGAACAGTGCACCTGCTAGGTGTTCTGGAACTCTCTGTATCGGTTCTCTTTTCCCAGCACAATGACAGCATGATGACGGGCACCCCATCTCAAGAACATGTGGGGAGTCCATGTCGTTGTCGCTCTTGAATGGTATCTACTGAGACTCAGTGTTCTGGGTCGAACTCCTTGGGTGTCGATCACCGCTTGAGAACACTATGTACGTTCCGTGCGAGATACATTCTTGGTCCACGAAGATGTCTCCTCCTATACGTCTCATGAAGGGCTCTTCGAAAAGCACTGAGCAGTGGTTTGGGAATACAGAGATTGAATATCAGGGTCTGCATTTCTATGGAACGCATCGAAAAGACTGGTTTGAGAAGGTGGTCGTAGCATCTGAAGGTGAGAGTCTTCATACAATGGCTTTGTCTGGCTTTGTTTTGGACGAGTGCGTTCCACTTCTAATATTCAATGTTTTGAGCTGGTATCGTTATGACATTACGATCCTTGTCGGTGACCCAGCGCACAAGTTTTGAGCAGTCTGTGCTTTCCAGCGCTCGAATCTGACTATTTATCTTGCATAATATCGTAAATTTTTTCACATCGAGCAGCTATCCCAGTATATCAACGTGAAATGCATACATATAGTTTACTGGGCCTTAAGATTTTGCCGCATCACTGCCGCATCCGTGCCGCACCCTACACAACAAGTGTCTTATATGCGTATATAATATGTCTATGTCATCCACAAAGGTCTTAAATATGATTTATGATTGAGAAATACCATAGTACATGTTTTTGTGTAAGAATTATCATGGTATCATAGTGAATATAGTACTTCATGGGTGCGGTAGTGACGCGGTAGGGTGCGGCAGGGTGTGGCAATTCTGAGATTTGTGGCTGTGGGGTGCGGCATATTCTGAGATTTTGTGGCTGTGGGGTGCGGCAATTCTGAGATTTGTGGCTGTGCACTACCGCACCGCACCAACACATCCTTCTTACCAAGTACACCACCAGTTGCCGGTCTATCAATGACCAATATTGTGCGAAAATTATGTTGAAGACCCGGTTTGTTCCCAAAACTCTGGCTATAATTGGGGTTTTGTGGATAAATAATGAATTTGTGCCATAAAGGTTGCAAATTTGTTGTTTAGTGGGGAAATGATTCTGATGTCTGGTAAAAATCAGTCATATATTGCATGTACATGACACAGAGTTCATCCAAATATCGCATGCACTACATATGGAGTAGCTTGGGGTGAGTTATGTGTGACAGGTTTGGAAATGAGATAGCTTGTAGATATCCCATCAATATGCCCGCTATCTTTACCTCTGACTGCCACATCCAGAGACCACACGCCATAGCTTCGAAAAATGTATCTGTCGAGTGGTTTTCGACACAGGTGTCATCCAAACTGTTTGAGTCAAAACCTTTGACATTGGCATCCATACTTCAAATACAACAAAGAGTTTGATATGTACAGTAATACTGACGGGTATCATTGGCCTATACATACTAACATGTGATGACAGACACCATGGCAGGCTTAAAACAAATCGGACAACAAGAACGCTATGATATCAAGCCAAGGAAATGAGTGGAAAGGGATAGAAGAGCGCTGCGTGTCTACAAAATTCGTTCCAGATATCACTCACTGCATCGTCCTGGGCCAGAACCTCCTCATCAGCACCATAGTTGTTTGAATGCTGTAGCCACTCTTCAATGAACGATCCCTCCAGTGGAATACGAGGATCCCACATCGGCCACTTGCCCATCAGGAAAGATGGATAGGCAGCAATGAAAGCCAGCCAGAAAGCATTGCATCCCCACATCCATAGCGATGATTCTGTGGCTACTTCTGTGGTGACCCATTCTTGAATTTGCTGGGTGACTGTTTCCCAATCTGCTCGATTGACATAGTCGAATGAAGGCGGGAGCGGGAGGAATGATATAGTGGGTTCGCCAACGTTAGACATATCTAAGGACAAATTTGACTTTGGCATGATGTAAGTAGGCCGACAGTTGAACAAATGTCATGTACACTTACATCATCTGAGCCTCCTGAACAGTGTAGCAAGCCACCACGATGGTGCAAGTCTAGCAATGCAACCTCTATGACTGGTGTGGTAAATGTTCCGTATTCCTCATCAATAGATACTGATATGTGGACACGCTAGCGTTGACTTGTGAGGAAGCCTTGAGGAAAGTTGATGAAGATACATACAATATCGCTCCTTTCCAAAATCTGTCTCGGAAATGTCCCGGGAAAGCAGACAGTGAGGCACATTGGTTGGAGTGAGGCATGGCTGTCTGTATAATGAATGCCAGGGTAGATAGTGGAAACTTTGGTGAGTGATAATGTGGAATTCATACCGATGTCAATGAAGCAACGATGATCAGCTTGAATCATAATAGTGAAGGTGTGAGAGATTGGACTTGTCGAAATTTCGAATGTGCACTATCACATGATTGCTCACATCCATCACCAGCGTGCTGCACAACACTGTCTTTGACAAATTGCCCAGCATGCTTGATGACATCATCGATGGCTATAGTACATGTATTTTTTTATCAACTCCTTGCTTATCTATTTAAATGCTACGTGGTATCTACAGTTTTATGATTCTGCGATGATGGTACAAATCATGTCTTTTGCACCGCATGTCCTCAAAAACAAGGTGCCTATCGTGTCATGTCATGCTGCCATGCTGAAAAGCACTCAAAGCAAGATATGCACATTTGCCGTGCCGAAAACATCAAGAAAAGGCTTTCTGAGACCAGAAAGCCACGTGTCTCTGCTGCAGCGCCTGTTAGCCCTGATCCTTCACTCTCCCCTGCTGGTTGCGATGACTTCAGCATCAATTTCAATTGCGTGGATAATACATCCATCAACATGCAAGCTGATAGACCATCCATGGTGCCTGAGACAGATTCTGAGTATCTGTTAGCAGATCTCTGGAATCAGATCGTCAGCAGTCGACAACTCCAGCTTGATGGTGAATTCCTGGACCTGTTTGCTGAGCTTCAGGCATCTGTTGCCTCGGGACACATTGCCATCTCGATGCCCATCATTCCCACAAACAAAACATGTGAACTTGTCGACAACAGTACATCTGACTTCAGTATTGAAATTCCTGGTAAGTTAACCATCTTTCCTGCACTCTACAATCCGATACTCAGCAGTATTTTCAGATGACCCACTTCTTGAACCAGCAATCAACAACTTAGTCATCTCTCCAGATCATCCCTTGTATCCTTGGCCATCGAAAGCGGTAAGCTTTCTTCATTGCACACACTTATTTAATACATCTAACAGTATCAAGCATTTCATCACATCTCTTCATCAGGAAAATATGCTAACTCTATATAGCCCAGTATAGTGCCCTATAGCCCCCCATAGACCATATGGGACCCATAGCCCCATAGCTAAGTCCCCAATTATATAGGCCTGTAGAGCACAGTATAGTGGGGTATAGCACCATATAGTCTGTCTAAAAAATTATATTCATCATAATAGGATCATTTGTATGACTATAACCATCTATACCAGGCTACATTGACCCTTATATCTTCTGTATCCTCTTAATATATGATGTTATACAGACCTATGACATTTCTATATAGCTCCATATCTCAATCA